>VZTU01026741.1:6293-28734 GCA_013400835.1 Zapornia atra
GCAGCCAGCGTGTGTATGAGGCAGGGGTCTCAGCAGGGCTGTGCAGGAGGTGAGAGGTGAAAGGTGGTGAGCTCCTGCGAGTCCTGCCCTGTCCAAGGGGCTTCTGCTGCTCCCTTGTTACAGGCAAAGTGCCGAACAAACCCTTGGGGTGCCAGCGCTACGTGTGATGGGTGGGAGACGTGTCTCCCAGGCTGCTCTGGCATCCCTGCTCTCTGTCTGCTCTTGCTCTGAAGGATCAGCAGAGGGTTGGGGCAAGGCAGAGGAGTTTTCGCTGTGGTTAGGCTGTTGATCCGATCCCTGACACGGCTGAGCAGATCACACCCTTGGGTGTGGGTGCATCCACTGCTCTGGACACTGTGCTCTGTGGCAGAGGTGCTCACCCTCCCAACAGCAGGCTGTCTCTAGGCACAGCCTGTGGAGGAGGGAATCCATCATGCAACGCTGCCTTAGACCTCCTTGATGTTGGAAAGTGTGAAACACCCGCTGTGAGGAGAACCTTTAGATGGCAGGCAAATCCTCCAGACTGGCTTTGGGATGCACTGGTGTGTGTGTGTGGTTAGGAAAAAACCCAACTGTGTAAGCATGTAAACCACACAAATGCATTTAAAGAGCAGTGGTGGGGCCCAGGTGATGGTGGCCCAGGTATGGAGTGGTGGGACTGTGTGGCCTGTGCCACAGCATGGCTTTGCTGCCCTGGGCATGGCGCTTAATAGAGAGCAGAGCCCAGTTTGACACAGGGGCTTTGAGGTGTTGCTCACTCGGGGTGGGTGGAGGGTCTGTGGAGCCTGAGGGGAACTCTTCTTGCGCCTGTGCTTAGTCAGGGGTTACCCAAATGTGGAGGGCTGGCTGGTGGCTGCCTTGCTGTGTGACCTGGGGTCACGTCCACGAGAGCTGCCCTAGGCTGTCCCTTTCTCCAGTCTTTGCTGGGAGGCTGCAGTGTTCCCCACTGCTGTCCCACTCAACCCAAATGATCCTGGTGAGTCAGTGCCCAGGTGGATGTGTGTGTGAGTGGTGATACCTGGCACGATTTGCATCACAACCCTGGTGAAGTAGACCTCAAATGGCCTGGGGCTTACCTCAGCCTGCCAGGTAGAAGAGGGCTGCTGCCAGATCCCAAGCCAGAGATGCTCCATTGATACAAGCAGGAGATCCAGGGCTCCTGGCTCCCGTTCCTCCCTTCTTGCTGCAGGACCTCCCAGGTGTTCCCTGGGAGATGATGCCTGCTTGTGCTTAAGGAATGAAACGCTGGCCCAAAAGCTGCTGGGGAGCTGTGGACAGAGGTCTGGGGGGGAAGGGAGGAGGGAAGAGTGTGCCAAAAGGAGCTGCTCATGGCCCTGTGTTTTTGTTTCTTTGCAGACAAGCCCAATAGTTACTTTACTCAGACGCCGACACCGCCGCGAGATGGTAAGTACACTGTCACTGGAGCTCGGTTCCTGTGCTCTGGGTGTGCTGGAGAGCAAATTCCTTGAGCCTCTTATGCTTCCCACAGCTGGCGGTGGAGCAGGGTCTCCTGACCTAGTGATCTGTTTCACAGCTGAGCCTGTGCCTGGAGCAGGACTGCATCACCCCCATGGGCCTGGGGATGCAGGAGCATGGTCCTGCGGGGCGAGGAGGGGGGCACAGCAGCCCTTCCACTGCAGAGGGTTGCCCCAACAGCCTTGGTGGAGGACTGGAAAGAGAGAGAGAGCATCTTCAGCGTGCTCCAGTAGTTTACAGAGCTTTACTGGTTCATGTGCTGAGGCTGTGGAAGGGAAGGGACTGGAGGAAGGGACCTTATCCAGTGTTGAATCCAGCGGCTGTCCTGTGTTTGTCCCTTGAGTGTCTTCCTGGATTTTGGCAAAAGGAAGGGGGAAGCAGAAGGGGGGTGCAGAAAGGCTTGCTGCTCCACAAGCACAGTGGGGAAGGCAAATAGCCTGTGTGCCCATTGTCTGTGGCAGAGTCACAGGTGAGGGAAGGGCCAGGAGAAGGTGATGGGCTTTTAACATGAGGGAGTAGCCAGAAGCAGTGTTCTGTCTCTGGTGTTTTGTTGGTCTGGTGTGAGAGTGGTCCAGGGCAGGACCCTGGGAGCCCTGGCAGTCACCCAGGGAGGTGACTGGTTTCAGCTTGTGGGTCTGGAGCTCAAGGCTGCATCTCTCCTGGGCACCAGACATCCTCCCCACACCTTGCCCTGGGAGCAGGCGCAGGACAAGCAGACAGGGATGCCTCTTCAGGGATGTGATGCCTGTTCAGGGATGTGATGTGGGCATGATGTTCTCCTTGGGACTCTGCACTGCCTTGGTCTGGATCTTGCTGGGAAAAGGCTGGAGAGTGGGTTGTGCTGCCTCCTGGCAGCAGGAGTTTAAATGGGCAGAGCACAGGAACCTCTCCAGCCATGAGTATGTGGGACATGGACTGAGCAGCCCAGGAAGAGGTGATTTTTTTGAGGCTAGCAGAGGTTGCTGAGATGCTGTTGGCTGTTCATTAAGTTACTGCTTCTGCTGTGCAGCCAAAGTTGAATCATCCCAGCCCATCCAGTCCTTGGATCTGTCAGCTACTGACACTGTGTAAATGCTACCAAAAAATCTGTTGGGCTTGTGCTCCAGCTGGCAAAAGGTTTCAGCTTTATCAGCATCAGGAGCAAAATGGAAGCTGATGTTCAGCTGGGCATTGGGTATTTTCAGTGCTTTGGCTGGAAAGGGCATGAAAATTCTGAGGGACCATAATGCAGCACTCCCATCCTTTCCTGTCCTTGCTTGGGTCCAACAGGTTTCTGCTTCTGGGCTCTCCCAACAGTTCCCTCCCCACCATCATAGAATCACAGGACCACAAGGTTGGAAAAGACCTTTGAAGATCATCCAGTCCAACCAATCCCATCCTAAGCTAAACCATATCCCTAAGTACCTCATCTACCCTTTTTTTGAACACATCCAGGGAAGGTGACTCAGCCCCTCCCTGGGCAGCCTGTGCCAGGCCCTGACAACCCTTTGAGTGAAAAATGTTTTTCTAATATCTAATCTAAACCTGCCCTGGTGCAGCTTGAGCCCATTGCCCCTTGTTTTATCACCTGTCACCTGGCTGAAGAGACCATCGCCCACCTCTCCACAACCTCCCTGCAGGTAGTTGTAGGTAGTGATAAGGTCTCCCCTCAGCCTCCTCTTCTCCAAGCTCAACAGCCCCAGAAATCATGTTTCCCCCTTGCCAGCGATGAGGCAGCACCGTGCCATCCTCATCCCCTTCCCTGGCAGTGCAGGTGGGACAGCATCCCCTGTTTCCTACGGACGTGGCGTTTCCCCCCAACCTGTGGCACTCACCTGTGGATCCCCTGTGGACTCTGGCATGGGATGAGCTGTGTGCTCACGTGCCTTTTACTCTGAGCTTACTAACACTCTGCTTTCCCAGACCTGTAGGAACTTTGGGTTGTGAGGCCACGCTGTCATCAGGCAGTGGCTTTAAACACTGCAGGCAAGCACACGCTCAGAGCATGTCCCAGGGCTCCCATGTTCCCCAGGGCTGGTGTTGGGTCCAGGCCTGTTTAATATCTTCATTGATGACCTTGATGAGGGAACAGCATCCACCCTCAGCAAGTGCCTGATGATCCAGAGCTGGGAGGGGTGGCTGACAGGCAGGACACTGCGCTGCCATCCAGAGAGACCTGGCCAGGCTGGAGAGCTGGGCAGGGAGAAACCTCATGACATTCAACAAGAGCAAGTGGAGAGTCTGGCACCTGGGGAGGAATAACTGTCTGTATCAGTACAGGCTGGGGGGGAGCTGCTGGAGAGGAGCTCTGTGGAGAAGGACCTGGGGGTGCTGGTTGATGACAGGGTGGCCATGAGCCAGCAGTGTGCACTGGGGGCTGAGAGAGACAATGGGATCCTGGGGGCCATCAGGAGGAATGGGGCCAGCAGGTTGAAGGAGGTGATCCTCCTCCTCTACTCTGCCCTGGTCAGGCCCCACCTGGAGTATTGTGTCCAGTTTTGGGCTCCCTGGGATAAAAAAGACAGGGATCTCCTGGAGAGAGTCCAGAGAAGGGCTACGAAGATGATTAGGGGCCTGGAGCATCTCCCCTGTGAGGACAGGCTGAGTGAGCTGGGGCTGTTCAGCCTGGAGAGAAGAAGACTCAGGGGGGACCTAATTAGTGTTTATCAATATCTTAGGCAGGGGATGCAGGGGGAATTGGCCAGCCCCTTTTCAGTGTCTGTGGGGACAGGACAAGGGGCAATGGCTGCAAGTTGGAGCACAGGAAGTTCCACACCAACATGGGGAAGAACTTTTCCCCAGTGAGGGTGAGGGAGCCCTGGGACAGGCTGCCCAGGGGGTGTGGAGTCTCCTTCTCTGGAGAGATTCCAGCCCCGTCTGGACGCCGCCCTGTGCAATATGAGCTGGGGAGCTGCTTTGGCAGGGGGGTTGGACCCGATGATCTCTCGAGGTCCCTTCCAACCCCTGGGATTCTGTGATTCTGTGATGTCATCACAGGAGCTTTGTTTTCCCTGAAAATCAGCCTTAAAAACTCCCTGCTCTCTGCTGGCAGGCTGCTCAGTCACCTTCCCCATCCCCTGGAGCTTCACGTGCGCAGAGAAGGACCCAGCAGAACCCAGCAGCTGATTAATAACACGTTTGCATCCTTCTTTCTTTCTCTCCTCCTCTGGTGGGGGTGGGGAAGGGGGCGGGGGAGAAACGGATGGGAGATAAAATGTGATTAATCTATAATTGGACCAGAGAAGACATCTAAAGCAAAAATAAAACCGAACGTAGGTGTAACTCCTAGCTTAGGGCTCCAAAATATTAGCAGCCCAGCCCATCCAGATGACATACTCCAAAAGATCTCTCTCTGGTCCCCACAGGAGATGGAAAACTACCACCCTTGGTGGGTTGCCAAATGAGGCACCTCCTTTTGCAAGTCTAATATGGTGCAGATGCTTTGTGTCATCTTTGGGAAGCGTTTGGGTGCAGAGGGGAGCATAGGGAAGGGGGGTTGGACCTGATGATATCTCAAGGTCTCTTCCAACCCCTACGATTCTGTGATGTTTTTTCCCCCGTGGGTGATGGGGCTGGTCCCTGCTCTGCCAGAGGGACTGGCAGTGTTCATTGCCTGGGCTGGCTTGGAGATGTGGCTCTGGTCCTGTGTAGAGTCCTGGCAGGGATGGAGGGGGGGGTAGGGTGGTGGTAACGCTTCTGCTTGTAAACTGCTGGGATTTGGCTGAGGTTTGGTGGGTGAGGGCTGTGGCTCTCCTGTCCTAGGCTTGCTTTGGTGGGACGGGGGTTGTGTTAGTGGGAGCTGTGCCCAGCTGTCTGAGCTGGGCTGGTTGGGGGGGATTGGCAAACCCCTCTCCCTTCCCCTAACCAGCCACATCAGAGAGGGACAGGCAGGGGAGGGTCTCTGCCTCACTGCACCACATTCCTTTCCCGGGAGGGTACCCGGTGGCATCACAAAGGCACCAGGTGAGGATTCAGGGGGTCTCAGCAGGCAGTGTACCCTCTGGGGCAGGGGCTCTGTCCCAGCACTGGAACATGATGGTGCCAGTGCTGAGCACAACAGGGTCCATCCATCACTTCTTTTCCAGCTGGGATCCTTGAGGATTGTTGCCTCTTTATCTTCTGGGGCCTGATCCTTCATTCCTACAGCCGTGGCGAGCAGTGGGCTGCCACCAGCTGGCAACCAACAGCTCTCTGCCTACTGCTACCAGCTGAGCATTGGCAGCTTGGGGTTTCTAGCTGGAAACCCTGCTGCTCAAAGGTTTGCTGTCGTCCTTTCCCCTTCCAAACAGTGATGTGAAGCTAGTAAGCAATCACTGCCTGCTCCTGCAATGTCATACCTTGGGTTTTGCCTGAAGGAAGTGGCTTCCCATGCCTCAGGCACCTTGTCTGCAAAGACCTGTCCTGAATACACAAAAGGTGTGCTGCAGCCACCACCGTATTCCCAGGTGCTTGGGCATCGCTGGAGGGGAAAGGCTTTGCCAGCCAGGCAGGAGGGGTCTCTAATGAGCTCTGGTTTCTCTCTTCCATTTCTTCCAACAGCAATTTCTACCCTAGAAAACTCTTCAGCCACACATTGATTTATAGAGTGGTCTCTGCTTCATCCCGAAACAAGACCATTAATGCTGTTAACTCACTGCTTTCTCCCCAGTCTCCCATGCTGCTGGCGTTCCTGCAGCTGGGGAGGGGATTGTTAAGCTCTGTGGAGTCTCACGGCCTGGCTGACTTCATGCAGGGCTCCAGGAAGGCTGGTTGTTGCCTTTTCCACAGCTGAGGGACTGGCCTGTGGCATCCAAGCTGTCTAATTCTTCCCCTTTCTCATCAGCAGCAAGCAGGGGCTGAGGGGTGTCAGCGGAGGCGGGGGGGGAGCTGGAGAAGGGGGTGGATGTTGGCTCAGCTATGGACCCCCAGGGCGAGAGTGCTCTGGAGTTGGGGGGGGTGGCAGGTGCGGTGTGGGGGGCAAGCAGGGTGGGCTGAGCC
The DNA here is from genome assembly GCA_013400835.1 of Zapornia atra. NCBI lineage: Eukaryota > Metazoa > Chordata > Aves > Gruiformes > Rallidae > Zapornia > Zapornia atra. Next base: position 12,726 of record VZTU01026741.1, read on the forward strand.
CTTCCTGCATCCCCTGGGGTGAAAGAAATGGTGGGGGAGGATTTGAAGGGTCCCCTCCCTCCCCTCTCCTTGTGTCTGCAACATCTGTGGTGAGAGGTTTGATTTCTCTGCTTGCAGCATCCCTTGGTGGAGTCGTGTGCGGGAGGCGAGGTCGGTTGTGGTGTTGGCTCTGAGAAGGGCTGAGAGAATGGTAAACCTTCTCAGAGCCCTAAAGCCAGGCTGGAGAGTGTTAGATCAGCAGGATAAGGCGCTGGGCTCTCAGGCTGAGGTCCCTGCTGTCCCTTTTCCTGCCACCTTCCTTCCCCCAGGTGCTCGGTAGCAGAAAACCCTCTGGGCTGGGGTACTTGTTCACAAGGTCTGCATGGAGCGTGGTGGCACAGCCAACAGCAGATGGCTCTGGAGCTGAGGGCAGCAAGCAGGACACAAAGCTGCCCTGCTTGGGTGGAAGCTGGGGGAGGAGAACAGGGCTCTGCCTTGCTGGTGGTGCTTTTGGCTCTCACCATGCCTCTGCACGCATTCTGCTCCCATTCCTGCTGCGGGCAAACCTCTTCCCATCCCTCAGTGCAAGGGGCCAAGAGCCGAGTGATGTGGGGTAAGCTGCATCTTGCTTCAGCCTGTCTTGATTGAGGATCCTTCATGGATGCTCATGGGGAGAGTCATGGTAGGTTGCTAGGATGGGGGTGCCCCATTGCAGGTGTGTTAATGGCTCCAACCAGCTGTGGGTGGAAGCTGGTGGAGGAGGACAGGGCTCTGTCCTGTCTCTGCTGGAGCTGGGAAACATCTGAGAGGGCTGGACATGCAGTTCCTTCTGGTGAGCGTGGATAGAGCGATGCTGGCCCAGCCTGTTGCACTGAGCCAAGGGAGCAGCAATAAATGCTTATTTATGAATGCATAAAAGCAGCAGTGATGCGTGACGTGAGGGCACCTGAGAGATTCAATCTTGGGCAGATGCTTTGTGGTGCCTGGCAGCCCCATAAACAGGTTTGCAGGGCTGGTTCAGGCACGGGGTAAGGCAGAGAAGAAGCGGGTGCTGGTGCAGGTGGCTTTGCAGGTCTGCTTAGGAAATCTGTTAGTGGGTGAATCCTACTTGGTGTGTGCTTGGTTCTGGGTGTTGTCTCTCACCTGGCTGCTGGATGCCCTTTCTTCAGCGCTCTGTTGTGGCTTTGCCCCATCACATCCTGCCTTTGCTCTCCAGTGGCTCCCTCTCTGGGGAACGTCACTGTGTATTGGGACAGTGGCTGTCTCTGCCTTCAGCGGTGGTGCCACAAGCTACAGAGCATCTGATCTGTGCTGGGCAGGGGTTGTCTCAGGAAATATTGCCCACCTGTACATGATTCGATGAGTTTAGGCAGACCCAGTGTCCCCAGCAATGAGAGCTGGAGCGTGGGTGAGCCTTACCGCCCTGGAAAGGGGACCATCCTGCTGGGGACAGCCATGTGGTGCTGCAATGTGGTGCTGGGAAGTGGTGCTTCACAACTTCTCTGCTCTCTTCCAGCCCTGTGGGAGCTGAGGAAGGTGATGCCTGGGCACGGGGAGAGGCTTTACCTGCCTGCACAGGGCTGCGGTGCTCTTCTGCATGGGGTGCTGACTGTGCTGGAGCAGTGGCCACGTATTGGAGGTGCTGGTCTTGCTCCTCCTGTTTGGTACTTCATGTGGAAAAGATGCTCCTTCCTTTGATTTAATTGGTTTTTAATTAACATGGTGTAATTCTGATGAACAGCTGCTTCTGGCTGCTGACCTGTTGGCACTGATGTAGTGAGGGGGAAAATAATTGCCTTGGGCACGTGAGGTGCTGACCTCCCCTTGCCTGCTCTGCCTAAAGACAAACCTTGGGGGTGTTGGATGGAGAAGTCTGAGCCTGGCCCATGCCTGGGAGATGTGTGTGCTGTCTGCACCTTCCTCCTGCTGCCGAATACACGCTGAGCCCATCCTTCTCCAGTCCCTGTCGGAGAGCATACTGGGAAGCAGCTTTGGGTTTCTCCAAGGAGTTGGGTGGATCTCTGACAGCTCTGCGCCTGCTCAGGGGAGCAGGGGAGGGGACACTTGACCGCCCTGGGAAGAGAGCCATGGAAATATAACTTAAAATAAACTGCAGGCTCGTCTGCTTTGTTCCCTTTGTGCGTGGCAGTACTGGAACTCCCTGCTGGCTTTGGCTGCTGCTCCCAGCCTGCTTCTCTTTTGACATGAGCCAATGTGAGACTGGGATGCTGCGAAATGAATTCGTAGCGCAGGCTTCGTGGCAGGGCTCATCTCAGTAGAATGGGAAGGTGGTGTAGACTTGTCTTCTGTTTTTCCTCCTTCTCCTTTGCCCATGGATGCGTTTTGCAGCCTCTTGTCTTTTCTGACCACCCCCTCCTCCTCCTTTCCCTTTCTCACCTATGCTTTTCCCAGCCCTGACCCTCTCCCACACGGATATCTGAAAGAGCAGGAGCTGCCGCGCAGCAGCAGGAGTGGGAAAGGGACCCATTCTGCTGGTAATCCATCCTGCTGCAGCCTGGGGCTGTGGTGTCCCCCCCATGTGAGCTCCCACCCAGTGAACACCGATGGACAGCGAGGTTGATGTTAAGAGATGCTCTTCACAGAATCACAGAATCACAGAATGGGCTGGGTTGGAAGGGACCCCAAGGGTCACAAAGCTCCACCCCCCCTGCCACAGGCAGGGCCACCAACCTCCAGGCCTGGAGCTACACAAGGTTGCCCAGGGCCCCATCCAACCTGGCCTTGAACACTTCCAGGGATGGGGCACCCACCCACTCTCTGGGCAGCCTGTTCCAGCCCCTCACCACTCTCTCTGTAAAAAACTTCCCCCTAATATCTAATCTAACCCTTCCTTCCTTTAGCTTTAGTCCACTTGATTCATCAGCCCTGTTACACTGAGGGATGGCTCCTTCGGGTGGGGGAGAGGTTTGCACCCTCTGCCCAAACAAGGGGGTCGCCTCTCCCAAGGAGGGCAGAGCCCACCCCGGCCACCGGCTCCAGCAGTGTGTGAACACAGGCCGTGGATCTGTCCCTCCAGCTGCGACAGCCGGCGGGCGACAGGGCCCGAGGCCGGCGGTGCTGAGCAGGGAGGAGGGCCTGTGAGCGCCGGAGCGTGGCGGGGAGTCTTGTCACACATCACGGAACAGGGACAGGAATGGCTCTCGCTGCGCAAGGGGAAATTTCTGTACCAGGCGTCTCAGCAGCTGCTCACTTTTAATTACACAGTGCTGCTCCCTCCCCAGGCCTGCAGCGCAGAACAGGCTGAGGCGCCGGCACCCGGCACTGCCCGTACAATGCTTACACCCACTGCCTCCGGTGGGGGGGTGACCCAGGGTGCTCTCCTGTTTGTCCTGGGATCAATCCATGCTTCCGGGGTGAAGCTGGCTGTCCCCATGTGGCTCGGGGGGATCCTGAGGTTACATCTTGGGCTCCCCCTCTACTCTGCACTTGTCAGGCCCCACCTGGAGTGTTGTGTCCAGTTCTGGGATAAAAAAGCCAGGGATCTCCTGGAGAGAGTCCAGAGGAGGCTACAGAGATGATGAAGGGCCTGGAGCATCTCCCCTGTGAGGAAAGGCTGAGGGAGCTGGGGTTGTTCAACCTTGAGAAAAGGAGACTGAGAGGGGATCTGATCAATGGTTATCAATATCTGAAGGGTGGGAAACAGGGGGAAATGGCCAGCCTCTTCTGAGTGTCTGTGGGGACAGGACCAAGGGAGATGGCCTCAAGTTGGTGCATAGGAAGTTCCACACCAATATGCAGAAGAACTTCTTCCTGGTGAGGGTGAGGGAGCCCTGGGACAGGCTGCCCAGGGGGTGTGGAGTCTCCTTCTCTGGAGAGATTCCAGCCCCGTCTGGACACCGACCTGTGTGCCCTGTCCTAGGGACCCTGCTTTGGCAGGGGGTTGGACCCGATGAGCTCTGGAGCTCCCTTCTGACCCCCACAACTCTGTGACTTTTCTTGCTCGTGTTCACACCCTGTGGCAGTGAGGCAATGGGTCAGGAGCCCAGGACAGGGTTCTGCTTGTGGAGCTTCACCCTCACTCAGTCACCGCGCAGCCCAGCCCAGCTTTCTCACCTGCTGCCACAGTGGGAGCAGCAGCTTCTCTGCCTGGGGTCTGCCCCCTGAGCACCACAGCGAAGCGCGCTGCAGCCCAGCCAGCTCAGGCTGCTTCGGGGTTGCTCTGGAGAGAGGGAGAGATGCTAAACATAGCTCTTCAAAAGCTGAGTGGTAGATAAGGTAGCAGCAGTTATTAGACGCCACTTTTGATCTCTTGAGAGCATTTTCTTCTCCATTTACAGTGAGGTTTGAGCTTTCTCTTGGGGATCAATTTATGCACTTTCATGTTACGTGGCTCAAGTGTTAGAGGAGGGAGTAGGTGGGAGAACTGCTAAGGTATTCCTGGTGTTCGTGCATCAGGTCCTTGCTAAGGTTGCAGGTTGCCAAACCTGCCTTGCTCTCCCCACACCTCCTGCCTCCCAAGACACCCCCCCCTTTCCGATGTTGTGACAAAGGGACAGCATTTCTCTTGCTGTGCCTCCTCTTCCCCTTGGCTGTGTTATGCTGAACTCGGTGTGTGGCACCTTCCAGACGGAGCTAGTGCATCTCTACACGCTCCCAAGTTCACCCACTGCATGGGCTGCCTGGCACCGTGCTGGCGCCGAGGCTTTCTTGCCAAGCTGATATTGGGGCTGTTTTCTGTAGGAACATGTCCTGAGGTCATGGTGACACAAGGAACCTTGCTGCTTTGGTGGCAGGAAAGTGTTTGCAGGAACAGGAGTGGCAGTAGTTTTGTGGCTGTGCGTGCTCCGGGGATGCTAGTGGTGCTTGGCTGAGGCAGGCATCCCCAGCCAGAAGCAGGGAGCCTCCTTCTCCTGCGGGGCTGGGCAGTATAGGAACGAGCCCATCCTTCATATGGGGGTGCTTTGCCTTCTGGGATCACTGAGGCCAAACGCCAGGGCTCTTGGTGTGGAGCTGCTGCCAAAGCCTGTGAGCTGGGCTGTCCTCTGGCTTGCAGCCTCGTGTGTGGATGCTGTGCCATAGGGACGCAATCTCTGCGTTTCATATCTCATACGACATGCAGAGGGAGAGTGAAGGACAGCAGGAGGTGTGGAGCTGGCTGAGACCCCCAAGGTTTGAGCAGGAACAGACCTCGAGTAGTGCCTGGCAGCCTGGGGCTGGGTGAAGGTGGGCAGAGGGCTGGTGCTGGCTTTGTCAGCTGTGCAGCTGGGTGCTGCTCTGGACCTGCCGTGGCTTGGGGATGAGCCATCTTTCCCTCCAGGCATCCAGAGACTGCTGCAGCCCTCCTCCCCTTGCTGAGCTCTGTACTCTCCCTGATTTGTAAACACCCTGTTTGGCAGAGCGTGGCCTCCCCAGGCAGGTGGGAGCAGGTTAAAACAATCTGAGTAGTATTTTTTCCCTCGCCTTTTGCCTCCCTCCCTCGTGTGGGCTATGTACAGCATCCCACCCCATCAGCTCTGTTTGAGCTGAGCTTTGGGGGTTTGGCTGCAGCATGGCTCTTCAGGGCAGGTTCCTGCTCTTGGCTGCTAGCTCTGTGGTGAGGGAAGGGGTGTCGGGGTGTGCTGGCAGGGCAGCCTGCTGCTGAGGCTGCGCTTGCATCCCTCGCAGAGCGTGTTTCCAAACCACTTCGCTCTCTGATGGAGGCTGATGGATTCTTCCAGTGATTAGGAGCCGTGACAGCCGGCTCAGAGCTGCTCTCGCAGGGGACTTGTGACAGATTAATGAGAGAGTCTTTTAAGATGATGTTTGATTTGCAAGAGTGACTTTGATGTTTCAGACCCAAGAACACGATGCTCTCCACCTCTCCCCGCTCCGCCCTGCCCTGCCCGCCCCCAGCGCCACCTTCGCCTTGCTCACCACCATCTCTCTGCCTCCAGCACAGGGTTTGGTTTTGGATCTAAAACCTGATGAGCTTTTTTCCTTGCTGCCCATTCCTCCTGACTCCCAATGACAGGCCGTGTAGTCAGCTCTCCTCCCACATCGCCCCATGCTCCTACATCACCGGTGTCACCTCGTGAGGGGCCAGGTTGCCCTTTCCCAGGTGGGGATGGGCTGCAGTGCTTGGTGCTTGGCTATGCTAAGGTTAGATCGCAGTTGTGATGGCTTTTAGAAGCTCAAAGAGTTTTTTTAGGCAGCTGGGCTCTAAAAGGTTGTGGCTGGTGATGACCACCTTTCTGGACTTCCCTTCACTGTCTCCTCGTGTGACACAGGAGCACAGAGTGCATTTGGGGGTGCTGAACTGCTGCACTGCGGTTTCAGGAGGAGATACCTGGTTTCCCAGGGATCTCTGTGACATCTAGAGCCATGCAAGCAAGGTCCTTTGAGAGCTGAGAACATCACAGATGCTCCCAAACTAGGTGGTAGATGCTTGCTGTTCCCTCAGTCCTTGATGGTCCTTCCATCCTTAGAATGTCAGCTTGAAAGTGTCAGTTGGTGTGGGGACTTGCTATGGACAGGTTCTTGTGACCTTGGGGACCACAGGTTTGCAGTCACCGTGCAGCTCAGCTCTGTGGCTCCCCTGTTGAGATACAGACAGGCGCAATCCTGATGAGCGAGGAGGGGTGCTGCCTTCCCTGTCCCCTTTGGTACCCATGGGGCTGGATGCGGGGGTGCTGGCAGGGCCTTCAGCCCGCGTTTGCTCTTGCTCAAGTGCATCTTTCCACAACAGGGATGTTGCACCAGGTCAGTGTCCCATGTTGTGGGCAGGGACAGGGCACAGAGTGGGTGAAGATGGGCAAAACTGGGGCTTAAGGACTCCCTAATGCCACCAGGGTGGGGCCTTTAAGCCAAAGTGCTCGAGTTAAGCAGGATGGTGTTAACAACATGCAACCTGTTGGCTCTGGGTTTCTTTCCCAGGAGAGCTGGTGCCCATCTCGACATGGCTTGGGAGATGCCAAGCAGTGTTTGGCCCCGGGCTGTGGGGTGGACGCCCCAACTTGCACCCGGTGCCTGCTGGTTGCCCTTCCGGCCCCCGGAATGGGCTTTTGAGCAGCGCAGGCCGCTCCTCCCTCAGCGAGCAGGCCCTGGCTGATGCAATTGATATTGATGGCGGTGAGGGTGGGCCTGGGAAGAGGAGTACATGTGCAGAGGCAGAGTCTGGGCTGGAGCGCCAGCCTCTCCGGTCTCCGTGGCAACGGGCACGTTGCGCTCATGCAGAATTAATGCCGGCCTTCGCTGTCCTGACACATGCGTGCGGCTCCATCCTCGGACCTTGCGTTTCCCTCTGCCCTTCCCTGGCACAAGGGACCCCCAAAGCAGCTCTGCCCCAAAGCAGCTCTGCCCAGCTCTTTGCCTGATTCCCCTGCCCCTTGTGACAGTGCTGGCCTGGCAACCTGGACTGCTGGGTGGCTGTGGTGGGGCCTTTTCCCTTCTCCAGAAGGCAGGGTCCATCATGGACCCCCTGCCCCAGGTTTATTGTGCCTCATCCTTTGCTAACATCACTCCTGTAAGGTGCTGCCCAGCAATTTCAGCATCTTCTCATCCCTAACATAAGTATTTATCCATGACTGCACGATGTGGGATGGGATGAGCGACTCGTGTGGCCCCACTGGTGACCCCCCCATTCTTGGGGATCAAGTGGGGGTATGGTAGTAGCTGGGATGCAGAGGCTCCGTGCCCATCAGTGTGGGGGGGGATTGAAGAGGTGTATTCAAGCATCGTGGCTTTCCCCCACCTCTGCTGCCCAGCCTACCAAGTTCAGGGCTGCTCTCTGCTTTGTATTGCCCAGCCCAGCCCGCTGGAAATGGTTTGGCAGGGGAGCACCCTCTGCTTTCCAGAGAGGGGGATTTTTTTAGTCAGGTAACATGAGATTGAATGGCAGCCACTGTGCACGGTCGGTGAGGACATCCTCATTCTTCAATTTCAGGCTCTTAATGAATGAGAATACCCAGTGCCAGCGGTTCAGCAGAGGACCTGCTGGTCCTTGGAGGGGCAGGTCGAGCTAAGCTTCCTGGCTGTGCTTCTGGGACGTGTCTGTCTGTCTCTTACCTACAGCCCTTGCTGCAGGGTGCCCATGCGTGTTGGGAGGGCAGCAGGATGGCTCTTAGCCTTTCCTTTCTCCTACCCCTTTCCTGTCACTGGAGACACGTTGAGCCATGAAAGCAGGTACATCCCACCCTCCTATCTCCCACCCACGAGCTGTAATCAAGTTTCCGGCTGTGCTTTTCTGATTGTTTATCTCGGCCTGTTCGGAGAAGGGATGGACTCCCCTGGGATCTGGAGCAGGTCCAGGCTGGCAAATGCGACATTCTGCCTTCAGCCGACAGGCTTGGCTGGGGAGGGGGAGCTGCCAGGAATCACCCGTGCATTTTCCCGCTGTCCCCTTCCTCTGTGGCTGTTCAGGACCCTCTTCCTCCTCTTCCTCCTCTGCAGAATTCCCACTGAGATGAAGGCTTTGCAGGGAGGAACCTGCCAGAACCCCTCTCTGGAGCTGCTCTCAGTGTCCTGCTGCATGGCTGGGTGCTGCCAGGGAGTGGGGCAGCTGGCACATGCCGCAGAGGGCCTGGCAGGATGTGGTTAAGCCATCGACAAGCTGCTCCAGGGGTGGGTTTTTTTTTCCCTTTTCTGTACAGTGGAAAAGAGCAATTTTGACATTACATTTGTGATTATTGTTATTAAGCTGGAGAAACATTTTAATGTGAATGCTCGGGGCTTATTAGATAGAGCTCTTCACCTCAAGATCTCAAAGCACTTGATGAAGCCAGCTTGTTATTAATCCCTACTCCTTCTATTGAGCTATTTACCTACTGATACTGGGGGCTTGGTGATTATTGTTATCTGCATTTTTTTTCTGTAAATGGGAGGACCAAGGCGCTGAACTGGAGTTGAAGCTGGAAGCAGAAGCTGCTCTCCACCCTCTCTGCCTGCAGCTGGCTGCTGTCTCCCTGCTGCCAGTCCTCATTGCTCCAGTGCAGGCTGGGATGGGTTGAGAAGCTGGCCCAGGAGCTCTACCTGGAGCACTTGGTGCCAAGTGGAATGTGGCCAGAACTGGCAGCTGAGAGAGAAGCCTTGGCTGCTGTGGGTTTTTAGGATGCAGGGGACTGAAGGAGGGCACAGCGTTAGCCCTGTGTGTGTGTGTTTTTGGAGAGATGGGGCTTCTGAGGCACAGGGCGAGTCCTTTCCCTACCCATGTTGCTGTGGGCTCAATCCATTTGCCGGCTGCAGCCCAGGATGAGCTAGTTCCTGTGTGTGCACTGTGCAGCAGCTTTGTTTTGCCCAGTCTCTTGAGCCCAGCTCAAGCAGGGCCTTTCTTTCAGTGACAGCTTTGTCTTGAGCTGCCTGCAGCCTCACACCATCTCCCTCATCTCCCTGCAGAGCCTTGGTGGCTCCTAGCCCTTCTTGCGGCAGCTCTGTCCATCCCTGTTGGCTGCAGTGAAGCCTGTCCTATTCTCATCTGTCCTTCTTGCCGTTTTGGGCATCTGCAGGCACTGTTGGATGCGAGGAGGTGGAGCTGGTGCCATCTGCCCTGGCAGCTACTCATGGAGCACCAGCCACCTGTGCCCGTGCAGCCCGCTCGGGGAAGTGCTGAGCTGAACCTTGGCAGGAGCCTCCTTGGTAATGAAGCATCCTGCTCCCTCCCTGGTGCTAATTAGGGGCTGCATGAAGAAGTGTCATGGATAGGGTGGGAGGCTTGGATCTGAACCAGTGTTGTCGCACCTGGTATGATGGGTAGTTGTTCTTTCTGCGAGAGCGGCTTGGTTCTGATCTAGGCCCAGACTGTGGTGGGAAGCACTCTGCAACCCTCAGTCTCCCTCTTCTCGCCCCAATTTTGACTGCCAGTATAGACAGGCTCCCCGAGGCTCCTCTCAGCTTGTCATCTCTCTCCTTTCCCCTTTCCTCTGCAGGCATCCCACCCTGGCCTGCCAAGAGGATTGCTGGCGGGCTGGGGAAGGTGTTCCTGGAGGTGGCATCTGTGGCTCAGCTGCTCAGCCTGGCTGATACCCCTCTGCCTTTTGTCAGGAGCCATCATCCCCTCCTACCCCAGTGTTTTCTGTCGGCACCTCACGCCACGAGCTCCCGGGGCCGGGCGAGATCTGTGGTGAAGGGACACCGTACACAGCGCCACCGAGGCCACTGCCCCATCTGCTCATCTCTAGGGGCAGAAGGCAGCTGGCAGGCAGAGGCCAGCCACAGCTCCAGCTGCTGTTGGGGGGAGCTACACAGCACGCTCCACTTATCCACTGGGAGAAGGCAGCTGCACGGCCTGTTTGCCAGGCCGCGGCACTGCCCCGGCCTTCCTCCGCTCTGGGCTGTTAGGAGCAGAGGCCAGAGCCCCTCACCTTCCCCAGTTAACCAGAGGACAAGAAATCCTCATTAGAGTTCCTCTGTGCTCGTTACCCCGAACCAGGGAGGAGGGCAGGGGGGTCACTGTAGCACACAGGGTAGATCCTCGGAGCATAGTGTGCCTGACCTGGAGCTCAGCATTGGAGCACAGGCAGGTGTTTCCCTAGCCATCATCTCTTCCCAGTACCTTCCTTGCATTTGCAGGCTCAGCCTGGGGCTTCGGAGGGAAAGTGCTCTGCCTGCCCATAGCATCGTGCTGGCTCGGTTGTGGTGGGAAGCACGTTCCTGTGGATTATTCGTAGCACACCTTTGGCTTTGCCTCTCCTCTCTAGCAAGTGGGCTTTTTTTTGGATTTTTTGTTGCTATTTTTGTTGGTGGTGGTGTTGTTATTGTTATTTATTATCCTGTTCCTGCTCCAGTGCTGCTAAGAGACACGGAGAGGCTTGGCTGGTATTCAGCATGGTTACAATGAGCCCGAGCCCTCCCTTTTGTTCTGTACAGCTTGCTCAAGTGTTGTATAGATACCTCACTTTAGCTGTTTCTCTCCCTCGTCTTCGATGGCTCAGGAGGTTTGGGAAAGGTCAGCTCCTAGCCGTAGCTGTTTCTTTCCTGCTCCAGACAAGTGCTGCTCTCATTGTCTGCCAAAGGCCTTGCTGTGCCTCGGCTCTGCAGCGCTGGGGATGATTTAACCAGAGCTGTGCTTCACTTTACATCCTCTCTGCTCTCTGACCTCGCTGCGCAGCCTCGCGATGCGCTTTGTACAGTTTGGAAGTGTGGGCTTGAACAAGTGCTGAGAGATCCCACCTCCCCTCTGTGGCTGGGCAGCGTGCAGGGGCTCCATCTGTTGCAAGCTCAGCCTGGCTTTGGTTCACCACCACCTTCCAGTGTCCTTGCAGAGGTGTCGGTCGTAGCTGGCTCGAAAGCCTCCAGCTGCAGTGTGGCTGTAGGTAAGGCAGGCATTGGGCTTGGCCTCGATGAAATCCTGCCCTGGTATGTGTGTTGGGGGATGTAGAAGGCATGCTGGTTGGAAAACGCCATGATTGCTGTCCTGGTGGTGATGTGCAGATGTCACTAGAGGGGCAGCAGGGAGGCAGAGCCCTGGTCCCTCTGTATGCCTCCGGTGCTTGTTGCAGTTGGGTGGGCAAGTAGCTGATCTCCTTGCCATCATCTCTGCCCTCCTGTCTGCCCCATCCCATCTCAAGCTCAGCAGCGTGAAGGTAAGGCTGGTCCCTTCGGCGTGTCCCAGCCGGATGCCTGGCAGAGCAGGACACAGCCCCATGGCACTTGAAATAGCAGCAGCACTGGGAACACAAAGCTGTCTGCAGCCCCTCACGTCTGTGTGCTTTGGACTGTGTGATCTTCACCAGCACTTTCGGGAATGAAATTTAGGAGGTCCTTGCACTTCTGTACTCTTTATCCACTGCATGGAGTGTACTAGCATTAGGACAAGAGCGCTTTGTGCCCCACGTACTGCTGCCTTCTGCCTGGACTGGGCAAGGTGCTGATGTGTGTGATGGCTCAGCACAGGGACTGGGATGTGAAGGCTTGGTTGGTGCTGAGTACCCTGGAACTGGGCTGATAGTCTCTTCTTTTTACTTCTGATTTCCCAACTTCTGTTCCTTCCACGTGAGTGATGGTTACACTTCTCAAATCCTCCCGGGTAGAATTAGAGATAGAAAGAGATGTTGAGGAGGAAGGAAGCTCCCTCATAGTTTCATCCTTCACAGAGTTTGTTGGGTTGAGTCGCTTTAGGAGGCATAATAAACCTATTTCATCCCCTGGGGCTGGCAGGGCAATTGAGGCATTTTGTTTTGCTCTTCTTGGTGTGCTGAGTTTCCACCATCCAGCCGCATCCCAGCGCTGGATGAGTGACTTTTCTATATCATCTCCCATGAACAAATAACCTCCTTCACCAGTAGCACCAGCGGTGATTAGAAGTGAAACAGACTTAAACAACCAATTTGCTCTTCACGATTTGTTTCTAGTTTGAAGCATTTTTTTTCCCTTTTCATGCTTTGTCTACTTCTGGATCTGATCCCTGAGGCTCTGTGGAGCCAGTTCCTCCTCTGCAGGTGGGGTGAGATGAGCTCCAAGGCACCGTGGTGTGCAAGGTTCTCTCCCAGGGATGGAGCTTTTTGGTGAGGAATGAGAAGGTGTCTGTCAAACACTGGTGCTGTACGAGCTCCCTCCCATAATATTTGGTTGGAGAAGAACAGGAGGCCAATAGTGGTGCTTTGTGCCCTCTCTGTTGCTCATGTACTGCCCTTTTATGTCCCTAGTGGGTTTTTGAAGTACAGTTCTGTGACAATCACAGAATCACAGGTTGGAAAAGACCTTTAAGATCATGAGTCCAACTGTTCCTGTCCAGTGCTAAACCATATCCCTGAGCACCTCATCTACCTGTCTGTTAAACACATCCAGGGTTGGTGACTTGATGTCCTCCCTGGGCAGCCTCTTCCAGGCCCTGACAACTCTTTCAGTGAAGAACTTTCCCTCCCATCTGCTCTGACCCTGCCCTGGGGCAGCTTGAGCCCATTGCCCCTTGTCCCATCTCCTGTCCCCTGGCTGAAGAGACCATCGCCTGCCTGCCCGGACCCTGCTCCAAGCCAGCTCTGCATCCCACATCTGCACACACCAACTACCTCCCTGTCCATAGGTCTGAAGACAAGCTCCCTCTCTGCCTCCCATGCCAGTTTATGTGCAGTGCAGCCACGCTTCTGCTCCGCAGACCTGCGCCTCAAGGCAGGGGGGGACAGGATGAATTCCTGCTTGTCCTGCATTTCACATTCCTCCCTTGCACACCTCCCCTGCACCCTCTAATCTCAGAGCTCAACAGGCTCATCTGCATTTATAAAAAAAAAGGATGGAGAGAGAGAGAGAGAGAAAGAGAGAGAAAAAGCAGCAGCAGAAAGAGCAGGAGAGACTATCCAGAGCGCTTCATAAAAATGATGAATTACTTTTAGATATTGGGCAGGAGAGAAGGAGAGTTCTTTTTTTATTTGATGGTATTAAGTCTCTTAGCAGTGCATTGTTGCTGTGCATATGAGCTCTGAATTTGGAGGCAGCCAAAGGCAAACGCCCGGGAATTGAAGTGTAAATGAGCCGCTGTCGAGCATTTTATTTTTCGCCTTTTATTATTTCTCTTTCTCTCATTATGTAGGTCAATCTCTGTTTCTAATGGCTGCTGCACATGTAGGAGGGCCTGGGGTGGTGAGGTGGGCATGGGGGGTGCCCATTACCTGGGTGTAGTGGCAGTGTGGTGGGTACCAGGGCGCAGGGACTGCGTTGGGTGTGCATCCATGTCTGTATGCATCCCGTGGTGTGTGTTGTGAGTACAGGGCTGTGCCTGAAAGCTCTGGAGTCTCTTGCTCCCACTGTCTCACCCTAAAACCCTCTGAGTTTGGAGCTGCTGGTCCTCTCTCCATCCAAAGGATTGCATTTCCTACTGCATTAGCAATTCAGATGCTGAACTGGTCTGTGCTGGCTGCTCTGATTAGTGGATGTGATAAAGGGATTCATGCATCTCCTTTGGTGAGAGACAGGAGCCCACGTGGCTGCTTTGCATAAATGGTGAGGGATAAAGCATTGCCTGTGTGCAGGGTGATGTGCCCGGTGCTGGGACAGGTGAGGGTGGTTCCTCCTCCAGTCCTTGACTTCCCCATCTCTTGCTGGTCAGTGGAAAACACTTTGTGCTGTGGAGGACTCACAAAGGCTTGGGTAGAGGGGGCCCTGGGCAGAGCACATGTTTTCTGGAGCTCCAGGGTTCTTCCAGGACAAGGTCCCTTCAGAGGAGGCTTTCTTGGGGTTGTGGGTTTACCTGCCCTGCTCTCCGTACTGCCCTTCACTGTGGCCTCTGTCCTGTCTGCTCTGGATCATACCAGTACCATGGAGCAGGCGCTGGGGTTACCCACAGGTTGTTCAATGCCTGTGCAGCAGGAGATGGGTGCTCAGGGTGCAGCAGCCCTGGCCTGGCAGCCTGGCTGCCCCATGCCATTCCCTGGCTGCGCTGAGCACACCCATGTCCAGGCATGAGGCTTTGGGGTGAGGGGGGGCTCTGGCAAGGCTGGCTTGGCACCCCCTTGCACCTCAGCATCCCTGCAGAAGGACCTGACACCAATTCCTGGCCGCAGGCATGCTCATGTGATGCCATCCTTGCCTTCAGCCAGGAAAAGTCCATGAGCATCCTCCTCTCATGGGTCTCTCTGTCTGTGCCCACAGCGTGTCGGGGGATGCTGTGTGGGTTCGGGGCAGTGTGCGAGAGGAGCTCCACCGACCCTTCCCAGGCCTCCTGTGTCTGCAAGAAGACAGCTTGCCCTGTGGTGGTGGCTCCTGTCTGCGGCTCTGATTATTCTACCTACAGCAACGAGTGTGAGCTGGAGAAGGCCCAGTGCAACCAGCAGAGACGGATCAAAGTCATCAGCAAAGGACCGTGTGGTGAGTGTGAGGGCTCTCTCCTGCTTTCAGGAGGTGACTCTGTGAGGCCAGGGAGACTTACTCTGACCTTGCCATCACTGTCCTGCTAGTGATGTCCTGTGAGATGGGGACAGGCCTGACGTGAAGATGACCAGCTCTACCAGGGCTAGAAGTTGGAGTTGGAGGGACTGGGCGTATGCTCAGGCTGGGTGGGCTGATGAAAGCCCTTCCCCAGCCTGGCATTCACCAGCTGTGAGCAAGGAGCTGTGTAAATGAGACCCCAGTCTCCTCATCTCAGAGTAAATTAACTTGACCTTTCTCTCATGCAGAGCTCTGGCTCGCAATAAATCTACGCCCGGCACTCCTGCTGGGGCTCTTCTCAGAGGGGAGAACGTGTTGGGTGATTTATTTAAAATAATAATCATAAGAAAGTGACAAATAAAGGGGGGGGAAAAAGGAAAAAAAAAAAAAAAGCTGGCAAATAAATTTTGGCCCTTTCCTGTGGGTGAGGAAATTGCTTCTCAAGCTCTTCCTCTAATTACGGTTTGCAGGAGGTGCCTTAAGGACCCTCATTTTGCTCATTTTGCTGGAGCAAGAGGCTCTGAGAGCATGTGCAGGGAAGGGGGGCTTGCAGCAGCGAGTCTGAGAGGTTTAGAGAGGTTTGGGGGGGGGTTCTGCCTGAAAAGGCCAGGTGGGGAGTGAGCTCGCTCACATGCTGTGGGTTTGGGGCTGATCCTACAGCATCACCATCCTGCCTGCCCCCATGGATAGCGGGTGGATGAGCTCACTGCTGCTGTGGGACCAGGTCCACGGCACTGGTTCCAGCATCCTCCAAAGCTGGGGGAAGGACATCCATTGTCACCATACGTGTTTCTGGGCACTCAGAGAGGCTGGGGCTCTCTAGGTAGATATCATGGTGCATTGGGCTTAATTATCCCATGAAAGGAGCGAACGGGAGAGGGTGATGTGGGAACACAGGGTGCTGTGCTCACTCCAAGGCCATGCCCCCCACATCCTCTCTCTCCCACAGGCTCCAAGGACCCCTGCACAGAGGTGACCTGCAGCTTTGGCAGCACGTGTGTCCGCTCTGCTGATGGCCAGTCAGCCAAATGCGTGTGCCCCTCGTCCTGCAGCGGCGTGCCCGAGAGCACGGTGTGCGGCAGCGACGGCAAGGACTACCGCAGCGAGTGTGACCTCAACAAGCACGCCTGTGACAAGCAGGAGAACGTGTTCAAGAAGTTTGATGGTGCCTGTGGTAAGTTCCCTGCTCCCCCCCCGCCTCCCTGCTCCCCTCCCCGCCTCCCTGCTCCCCCCCCGC
>VZTU01026741.1:28902-57499 GCA_013400835.1 Zapornia atra
TGCTCCCCCCATCCCTGGGGTATTGCTTTAAAAACACTTCCTCCTGTGTCAAGAGTATCCAGGGTGGAAAAGGGCAAGGTTTGGGGAGAAAAACTTCCCCTTGTGCCTGCTGTCATCAGCTCAGACACATGAGCTGGGCAGAAAAAAGTCAGCCTGTGGTGACAGCTTCTGAAAATTCAGACCAAGCTGGCATTTCCCCTGAGGCATTTGGCCCTGGGCATCGCTCGCTGCTGGGGACCCACTGACCTAGAGAGCAGCTGCAACATCTGTGCCACCACCTTCCCTTCCTGCTGGTTCCCCTGGCTGGGAGTCCCCCGGCCAAAGGTTTTGGCAAGCAGCCTGCTCCTTGCTGGCATCCCCAGGCTCACAGGCAGGCAGCTCCCTTTAATTAAAGATGCCCAACAGGCACGGATCCCAGAGCACAAACACACAGCCCTGCTGCTCCGAGGATGCCTTCCTCTTTGGCTAACGATGGCTGTGGATACTTGTAATTAAAAGCAACTGTATTCATTAGGAAAACCATGAGATCAGGCAGGACACGTGCCAGGCCAGCGTTTGTCCCCTGGGGAAGGAGTGTGGGAGTGTGTTTGGGCAGGCTGCAAACCTGGGAGAGCTTTAATTATGCTTTCACTGCTCTGGGCCCAAGTAGGGCGAGATGGGTGCAAGTGGGAGGTGAGAAAGAGGTGATGTCACGCTGGGTGCTCCTGGTTTCTAGGGCAGAGAGGAGGCTTTGAGCCTCACTGTTCCTTTGAGGTCCACCTGGTTTTAGCTGGGCATCAGCAGAAACTCAGGCAGTCCGAGTTGAGAAGCTAGGCTTTAAAACCTGAGATGACTTGAAGGGATTTGGACTCCATTGGGTGTGCTGTGAGGCTTAAAGATGTGCTGCCAGGTAGGGGAGGGAGCGGGGATGAGCAGTGCAGGCAGAGCACATCTCAAATATCCTCATCATACAGCACAAATCTGTGCATCTTCCTCATCACCAGCCCCTCTGATGCTGAGTCCCCACCTCAGCTATACCACATCCCCGCCCCACTGCAGCAGCTTTATTTACCCACAGCCCCATGAGTCAGTGTGAGATGGTTCTTGTGATTTTGTTGGGGTTTGCAGAGGCCTCCAGGGAGGTAACACATCCCTGGCTGTCTGCTGGTGTGACTGCTGGGGCAGCAGCGAGCACGGGTAGCTCTTGCCTGAGGGGAAATGGGAGATGGATTGGGTAGGTCCTGTGGGAGCTCCTCCATCTGCTTTGTCTCTGTGATTACTAACTGCTTGTGCCAAAATGGATAAAGCAGAAGCCTTCAGCAGTGACCCTCTCTTAGGCTGGTCTTCTCCAAGGAATGTGGGGGTGGGTGAAATGGAGGTGTCCCTCATCTACTTGCAAGAGGCTGGGGAACCAGGGGGCGGTGGGGGGGGCTGTTTTGTTCCCTCCCCTTGCCAGTCTGGCACTGTGGTCAACGCAGGGATTTCAGATGAGCAGGATTAAAGGGTGGAAACATTTGCTCCTGTTTCTGCAGTTGCAGAGAGTGAATCATCACTCTCCAGGTACCCTGCTTGACCAGGAGGAGAAAAACCTGGGGCTAGAGTAAGGGATTAGTGAACAGTGGCACCTGCTTTGCCCCTGTCTTTGGTATGCTAATGTGAGCTCAGCTCATCCAGAGGGTGATGCGGATAAGCCTAGATTAGAGCAGTGGGGCAAGGCAGAGTGTGGCCCTGCTGCCTTTGGGGCTTTCCCAGCACTTTGGAAAGACAGGGAGGGAGAGTGGGAGGAGTGGGATGGGAGTACCAAGCATCTAGCAATGTCCAGAAGAGAGAGCTCTGTATGCTGGGCAGAGGGGAAGGAAGGCTGGTCATGATTTGCTGGACAGAGGGGAGTCCCTCTCTGCTCTGCCCTCGTGAGGCCCCATCTGGAGTCCTGTGTCCAGAGCTGGGGCCCCCAATACAAGAAAGATGTGGGACTGTTGGAGAGGGGTCAGAGGAGCCATGAAGATGCTCAGAGGGCTGGAGCAGCTCCCCTACAAAGAGAGGCTGAGGGAGCTGGGCTGGGTCAGCCTGGAGAAGGGAAGGCTGTGGGGGGACCTCATTGCAGCCTGCTAGTCCCTGAAGGGAGCTTATAAGCAGGAGGGGATTCAACT
Organism: Zapornia atra; assembly: GCA_013400835.1. Classification (NCBI taxonomy): domain Eukaryota; kingdom Metazoa; phylum Chordata; class Aves; order Gruiformes; family Rallidae; genus Zapornia; species Zapornia atra. The sequence goes on from VZTU01026741.1 coordinate 31,032, forward strand.
TTTTAAAAGGGCAGATAATGGTAGGACAAGGGGGATGGATTAAAACTAAAGGAAGGAAGGGTTAGATTAGATATTAGGGGGAAGTTTTTTACAGAGAGAGTGATGAGGGGCTGGAACAGGCTGCCCAGAGAGGGGGTGGGTGCCCCATCCCTGGGGGTGTTCAAGGCCAGTTTGGATGGGGCCCTGGGCAACCTTGTGTAGCTCCAGGCCTGGAGGTTGGTGTCCCTGCCTGTGGCAGGGGGGTTGAAGCTCTTTGATCCTTGGGGTCCCTTCCAACCCAGACCATTCTATGATTCTATGAAGGCAGCTCAGGATGGGGACAAAGGCAGAGCTCATCCCCTCCAGTCACTCTGGAAAGGGTACATGTCCTCTGTGTGTGCAGCTCAGTCAACCATGAGGCCTTAACGCAGAGCAGAGCCCTACAGATGTGCAGCCCCGAGGAAGGGCATGTTGAGCCCTACTGGGGGAGGGTATGGATGCTCTTTGGGCCAGCTGGGGAGGGAAGATGACCGGCCAGGATGCACCTGTGTGTGCAGGGCATGAGCGTGCCTGACTATCGACTCCACCTCCGTGCGCAGACCCTTGTAAAGCCATCCTCAACGACATGAACCGTGTGTGCCGGGTGAACCCCCGCACCCGAAGGCTGGACCTGCTCTCCCGCCCCGAGAACTGCCCCCCAAAGCGGGAGCCCGTCTGCGGCGACGACGGGGTGACGTACGACAACGAGTGCGTGATGGGGCGCTCGGGGGCCGTCCGAGGCCTGGAGATCCAGAAGGTGCGTTCAGGGCAGTGCCAGCATCAGGGTAAGTACCTCTTTGCTTCCTGGGGAATGGGAGCGTTCGAGTTCCTGGCCTTTCCCACCGCTCCGTGCCGTGCGTTTGGCCACCTTCCCCTGTCCCCCTGGGCGGGCACGAGCGGTTCTCTCCTCTCTCCTCCCAGACAAATGCAAGGAGGAGTGCAAGTTCAACGCGGTGTGCCTGAACCGCCGCGGCACCGCTCGCTGCTCCTGTGACCGCATCACCTGCGATGGTACCTACCGGCCTGTCTGTGCCCGGGACAGCCGCACCTACAGCAACGACTGCGAGCGCCAGAAGGCAGAGTGCCACCAGAAGGCTGCCATCCCAGTAAAGCACAGTGGACCCTGTGGTAAGCACTGGTGCCGCCGGGCTGGTCGCCCACAGGAACGCTGGTACCCCATCACCTCTCACTTCCCAATCCCAGCAGCCACTTTAAGCCCAGCCTGCGTCAGTCCCTTCTGTGCGGGCAGCCGTGCTCGCGTTGATGCTGGAAAGCTCCAGGTAAGTTGGACTGGGTGCCCACACTGTCTGAGCCAGCCATAGGCTCTCCTCAGTCTTGCGGCCCGTGAGTCCTGAATATCCATCCCTCCCTGTTCTTTTTCCCTTGCAGCAGTCCCTGTGTCTGTGTGTGCATGTGTCCCTCGGTCTTGTCTCTGTCTGATGTGCTCAGTAACACGAGGAAGAATCATTTGTGTTTAAACGGTACCGAAGCGTCTGTGATGTCCAGCTCATTTCTCCCATTCACTGCTACAGCCAGGCACCCACCCATGCCATTCATTCCTCCTCCCAGGGTAGTGCCAGTCCCCCTCCTCCAAGCTCCTTCCATGCTTCCCCCTTCCATGCCTGCCCGCTTCTATCTCAGCTCCAGGTACTCTCCATAAAGGACTCTTCCCAGCGCTCCCGCTCTCTGGAGGTCTCAGCGTGCCTTTGTCTCGTCTCTGGGAAAAGCTTTTCACCTTTCTGATGGATGCTTTTTTCAGGCTTACGTGATAGGATGGGGCTTTGGGTCCCAAGGATGTGGGGAACGTCCGATTTTAAAGTTACTGTGTAGAAAATGAAGGAGGTTAAAGACAGTCACTGGCTTGATTGGTGTGAGTTGGGAGGATTGTTCATTTCAGCTCAAGTTGGCTTTTTCATTAGATCTAGGAGTGTTATTTTAAGCTGATGTTTTAAAAGGTATTCAGAGCATCAAACCTGAAGTACCCAGAAGTGAAGCCTCATGTTGTGGGTCTGTTTTGTTGGCTTTGTGCTCCCACAGTCGATGTTAATGCTGCCAGGCCCAGCTGCTCAGAAACTGGTTGTCAGGCTCCCAATATCCCACTCCATAGAATAACCACTGTTATTTTTAATCGCCTGCACAGGGCTGCTCCTGGTGAGGCAGGCTGCCTCGGCGCAGGGGAGGATTGGGGGGGCACAGCGAGATGCTCCAGGGCTGGGAGAGGGTTGTTTGCAGCTGGGTGGCCAGGTTCTGGTGCCCTGGGCTCTCAGCAAACCCTTCCCTGTGCCTCCTTTTAGAGTCAGACCCTAGCTCCAGCTTGCTGGAATGATGGGGTGAGCCAAGAGCTGGCGCTGCTCGTTACCCTGTAGCGAGAGGCACATCACTTCCACCACGCTCAGCGGAGTGTGGATGGTGGATACAGTCCCTGTGCTGCTGCTGGTCCTCTCTCCCATCTTATGCTCGTTTATTTTAGCTTCCTCCAACTTCTCTTGCTCCAGGCAAGTGCACGTTTGCTTTCAGGAGCCTAGGATTTCAAACTCCATGTGACAGCTCTGCGCCACCCTGTAGTAAGCCACCAGTGCGTGTGGGGACAAGCCTTTGGCTTCCCTGTCAGCTTAGGAAAGTGTCTTGTCTCAGAGCTCAGTGCTGCCCTTTGGGAAGAGAACGTGTCCCCCCTGTGTCCCCAGCTCAGGCTTACTGTGAGGGGGGAAATGGGTTTAGAAACAGGGCTGGGGTGGTGTTGCTGGCCAGCTTGTGTTTCAAAGCAGGTCACAGAATCACCAGGTTGGAAAAGACCTTTAAGATCATCGAGTCCAACTGTTCCTGTCCTGTGCTAAACCAGATCCCTGAGCACCTCATCTACCTGTCTGTTAAACACATCCAGGGATGGTGACTCAGCCCCTCCCTGGGCAGCCTGTGCCACAGCCCCACAACTCTTTCAGGGAAGAACTTTTCCCTCACATCTGGCCTGACCCTGCCCTGGGGCAGCTTGAGCCCATTGCCCCTTGTCCCATCTCCTGTCCCCTGGCTGAAGAGACCATCACCCACCTCTCTGCACCCTCCTGTCAGGTCAGTGTAGGTGGTGATAAGGTCTCCCCTCAGCCTTCTCTTCTCCAGGCTGAACACCCCCAGCTCCCTCAGCTGCTCCTCAGAGGATTTGCCCTCCAGCCCCTTCCCCAGCCTGGTTGCCCTTCTCTGGACTTGCTCCAGGGCCTCAATGTCCTTTTGATGGTGAGGAGCCCAGAACTGGACCCAGCACTCGAGGTGCAGCCTCACCAATGATGAGTACAGGGGCACAATCCGCCTCCCCAGACCTACTGGCCACACTATTTCTGATACAAGCCAGGATGCCGTTGGCTTACATGGGCACACTGCTGTCTCATGGTCAGTTGGCAGTCACCCAACACCCCCAGGTCCTTCTCTGCCTGACAGCTCTCCAGTCACTCTGCCCCAAGCCTGTAGCACTGCAAACATGAGGTCTTCTCAACAGGAGCGCTGCTGGAAGTGGTGCTAAAGTTCTCTCCTGGCTGAGGCTTCCTTGGGATGCGGGATGCAGTCCAGCAGTGAGGGTGGGACAGGATGTACAGGTTGCTGGGGCTAGACTGAGCAACGAGGGAGCTGCAGGCTCTGTCTGCATCCAGCACTCGGTTTGGGGAGCGTGGGGATTTCACCCGTGCCTCTGTGCGGGGCTGGAGAAGGGAAGGAACTCAAAGGCAGGCTGTTAGTGTGCTCACACTGTTTGAATCTCTCACCTGTACTAGTGCAATGAACTGCTGTCTTTTGCCCTGCTGAGAAGGACTTGGGGATTGTGGTGGATGAGAGGCTTAACATGAGCCAGCAGTGGCTCTGGCAGCTCGCAAGGCCAATGGGATCCTGGGCTCCATCAGCAGAGGGGTGGCAGCAGGGACAGGGAGGGGATTGTCCCTCTCTGCTCTGCCCTGTGAGGCCCCAGCTGGAGTCCTGTGTCCAGATCTGGGGCCCCCAATACAAGAAAGATGTGGGACTGTTGGAGAGGGGTCAGAGGAGCCACAGAGATGCTCAGAGGGCTGGAGCAGCTGCCCTACAAAGAGAGGCTGAGGGAGCTGGGCTGGGTCAGCCTGGAGAAGAGAAGGCTGTGGGGGGACCTCATTGCAGCCTGCCAGTCCCTGAAGGGAGCTTATAAGCAGGAGGGGATTCAACTTTTTAAAAGAGCAGATAATGGCAGGACAAGGGGGATGGATTAAAGCTAAAGGAGGGAAGGGTTAGATTAGGTATTAGGGGGAAGTTTTTTACAGAGAGAGTGGTGAGGGGCTGGAACAGGCTGCCCAGAGAGGGGGTGGGTGCCCCATCCCTGGGGGTGTTCAAGGCCAGGTTGGATGGGGCCCTGGGCAACCTTGTGTAGCTCCAGGCCTGAGGTTGGTGGCCCTGCCTGTGGCAGGGGGGTTGGAGCTCTGTGATCCTTGGGGTCCCTTCCAACCCATGCCATTCTATGATTCTATGATTCTTTTCCAACAGCAAGGCAAAGGAGGCAAAGCCAAACAAAACAGCCCAGGCCTTGTTTTTAATCCTTCTCTGCTTTTACACTGTGATGGGGCAGTGGAGGAAGCAGGGAGGGGACGAGGCCGATGTAGACAGGAGGTGGAGGGAGAGGTGTCTTGTAGTTGCATCTGTCTTTTCCTCCCTGCCTCTCTCTGCTCTCTCCCCCCCTGCTCTCTTTCTCCCTCCGCTCTCTCTCTTTCCTTTCTTGTCTGTGTCTTGTGTTTTACAGTGTTGCCCGTGTGGAGGAAGGAGTTGTGTCCTCGCAGCACCCTTCTGCTCCCTACCCGGACATCTCTGCTAGGAGGTCGGCTTTCTCCCCTTCTCCGTAGCCAATGACAGTCCTGGCCTCTTCTCACTCCTCCCCTCCTCTAGTTTTGCTTGAGAGCCCCTGGGATGGAGACATTGCCCCTCCCATCCCTCACCCCAAACACTTCCTGCTGGAATGGAAATGCCTTGCAGTGCAGTGGGTCTTGGCCGATGCTTGCTGTGGCTTGACCCTTCGAGGCCAATGAGAAGTGGGAGCAGAGGTGGGTGCTGTGAGCCCCCCAGTCCTTAGCAAGCCCCTCTGTGGCTGATACACCAGTCTGGACTGTTCCTGGTTGATCTTACCTCTCCTTTTGCACCCAACTAACCCCCCTTTCTTCCCCACCTCCTCATTCCTGGAGTTTCTGCCTGCCTGGCACTGTGATGCTTGACCCTTTGCTCTCCGTAGTGTGTGTCGTGTTTGTCTGTGCAAGTCCAGTGGGCAGGGGCTCTGCAGGGATTTCAGCTCCCCATCCCCTTGTCCAGCAAAGCACCATGTATCTTTTGGAAGCACTGAGGAGCTGTCTGTGCTAGGAATACCCTAGGAATACCCAGCCTGTCTCCCAGTGGAGCTGGTGCTGGAGCCCACTGGGCGTCATGGGCACAGATCAGTGGAGTGTGATGGGTTACAAAGCAGCTTCAAAGCCTCTTCTCTGCAGCCATCCACAGGCAGGGCTTGCAGGAGAGCTCGGTGTCCCCAGATCCCAGGGCTTGGTTAGGTGTCTGCAGAGCTCAGCAGGAGGTGAGGGCTTGCACCCTTGAATCAGTCGGGGTGCAGAAGGAGTATTTGGCTTCCTCTGTGCCTGCAAAATGGATAAAGGGACAGGAATCAAAGCAGGTCTTGATTAAGGCACAGCCTATGGTCCTCATTTAGTAGGTCCTCGTTATATCCAGCCACCTCAAAACTGGTGCCAGAACCCCAGCTGACTGCTGCAGGTGCCCTGGGGCCGTGTGGGAAATTTCACAGGCTGGGGTTCATCCACAAAGGAGCTTCATGTGCTGCATCTCGACAGGTTTCCCTGCTTCAGAGAGGGCAAGGAACGTCTCCATCCGGCCTGACACCTCACTCACTGCTCCCTTGCTCCCCAAGACAGGAGTGTGAATTTGGATTTCAAAGGAATGAGTTAATTTGCTTCATGCCCAGCTCGTTGCATCCTCCCTGCCTGATTGTCTCCAGCACAGGAGCTTTCTCCATGCAAGTGTGTGTCTCACAATCATGGGGACGTGATTATGGAACATATGCTTGGGGTTTAAGTGAAGCACAAGCAGGGGATGTGAGCAGCATCACAGGGCTAAGCACAGCAGAACTCCTAGTCCTTAAGAACTGCTCATAAACTCCTCAGTTGCCAGGAAGTTGGGGGCATGGTTGAAAAGGCTGGGTTGAAGTAGCAGCCATGTGCCTCAACTGTCCCCTTCTTCCTTTGCAGGCCCTTAGCTTTAAGTGTTACCTTGGTAGGTGCTTCCTGAAGAGCCAGATCCAAAATTCAGTCTTGCCTGTGCCCACGCTCTGAGCCATGCACTCCCTGGTTGCCAGCGTGGCACCTGGGGGCTCAAGCCTTGCTCTTGGTCAGCAGATATGCCACCTTGGTCCTAGCAGGGAAAGAAGATGGTCCTGTTGCCCCAACTACTCTCTGTGCCATGCCAGCAGGCTCCAGGGGGGCTTTGTCTTTCCCACCATGCTTTGTCACTGTGCCTGCCTCGCTGTTTGGTGTTGGGGGGTCGGGGGGGCTGTGCTGTGTCTGCCTGTTGCATCCATCTCGCCTTGGCCGCACTGTCTGTTCCCACATCCGTGTCGTCACGTGTCCATGTCAGTGTTCAGCACAGATTAGATCTGTGTCCCTTCCCAGCCCCAGGTCCTGAGGGCTTTGGTCTTGAGTTGGAAGAAGGGGGGGCTCTGAGCAGTGCTGTGTCTCTCCCCAGCATCATGGCATCCCCAGCATCCCTGCCTTTTAGCTGCCCATCTTAGCTTCTGGGTGGAAGGCATTGATGGAGGGTGCTGCCCACCTTCAGCAAGCGGGCTGGGAAGGGGGTGGAACCACAGGACTTCCCTGTGAGCAGTTTCAGAGCTGTACCAGGGAGTCAGACATAGCCTCTTTGTTGTCACCATCAGCTGTTTGCTGCTCACCTCCTCGCTGCTGGGCAGCTTGCAGGGAAGATGATGCCACCTGCTCTGCTGACTTTGATTAAGCAGCTCCAGTTTGTGAGCAGGGAGGGCACTGCTGCTGCTCAGCCTCCTGCATATACCCTGTGGCACTGCCTGTCCTCGGGGAGCCCTGGGGCTCTGCTTCTGGACCCAGATGCCCAAGGTCTGGACCGATGCAAGGGCACTGTGTCTCTTCATCCCACTGCACAGCAGCTCCTTGGCCAGCTTGATGGAGGAAGGGAAGGGAGCGGAGCTGCTGCGGAGCGGAGGGAGACAGGCTGGGTGGCACAGCCAACTGCTAGCATCCTCTCCAGCCAAATCTTCCAGGGCACTGTCACAGGGTTATTAAGATGAAGTGGGGACACTGTGATTCTGAGGATGTGAGCCTCAGTGAAGGGAGCGGTCCCTCTGTGAACTTTTTGGCAGCTGGTGCCAAGTGCTGATGATGTAGCGAGTGTCCTGGAGGCAGCAAGACCCATGCTGAGGAGGGCTTTCTGCTGCCTCCTGCCCTCTGCCTAGCTCTGGTCATTCAGATCCATCTTCACAGGAAGGCTCATGCCCAGGAAAAGAAGTCCCAGCTCCTGGCAACAAGGGCCCTCAGTCTGTGTTGTCCTCCCTCAGCACACGATGCTTGTTCTTGATGCTGGTGGGAGCTGTGGGGGAGACCCAGACATGAGGGTTTGGTGCAGAAACCCACAGGGATGATCCCACTTCTCTCTGGCCCCTCTGGGCAGAACGTAGCTGGGATGCCACGGAGGAGATGAGGCAGGAGTCCTGTTCGTTGCGTCCAGGGAGAAGATCTTGTGCCTGCTTCCCATCCCTAACCTCTGCCAAGCATGGGGAGATGCTGAGCTGGGCATGTTGGGGTGGCATGGAGGGTGCAGGGGCTGGTGCCAAAGCCAGGAGCTCTGTGCATTTGCCACGGCTTGGGGGAGGCAGAGGTGGGATGCTGGCATGCATTGCTGTGCACAGTGCCCCGGGGCAGCGGGGGAAGCAGCGTGCTGAGACCTGTCCCTTTCTCTCCTGTCCCCTCTGCAGATCTGGGCACACCCAGCCCGTGCCTGAGCGTGGAGTGCACCTTCGGGGCCACGTGTGTGGTGAAGAACCAGGAGGCTGTGTGTGAGTGCCAGCAGGTGTGCCAGGGCCGCTACGACCCCGTGTGTGGCACCAACAACCGCACCTATGGCAACCCCTGCGAGCTTGACTCCATGGCCTGTGTCCTCAAGAGAGAGATCAGAGTGAAACACAAGGGGCCCTGTGGTAAGAGCTGACCTCAGGGGGTTTCTCCTCCTCGTGCTGCTGGTCACAGCTTGCTGGGCAGTGTGCTAAGCATGAGCATGGCCCCAGCCGTGGGGAAACAGGGCTGTTGGGGTGTCTTTATGCTTGGGTTGCCACCACGTGGTGCCTGCAAATCAGACCCTTGCACAGCAGATCCATCTGCAGTCTCTCCCTTCGTGCCAGCCTGCCTTTGCCAGCCAGTGTTTGCAGGCAGGCTGGGTTTTCCCTGGACAAAATCTGCCAGGATGGTCAGGTAGAGCTATGTTCCTTGCCATTCTGTCAAAATACTGCCCACTCCTTACCTTCTGGGTGTTAGGAGCTGGTGTCTGGCATTCCCCTTAGGGCTGGAGGGGCATAGCAGTGTCCCTGTTAAAACTGGACTCAGTCCCTTACAGTCATTGCTGTGCCATGCAGTCCTATCTGGGGGCCGTGCCCCTGAGCTGGAAGGGCTTTTGAGACCACAGAGGAAAGGAAGATCCTTCCTCCAGAAAAGCAAAGCCCCCTCCAACCTGCGGAGCTCACTGCTGCACCAGTAGCAGAGAGGCCCATTGGGATTCAGATCAGAAGAAGATGCTGGAACCAACTTCACCTGGTTACAGGAGACACAGTTGAAGGAGGCAAATATTTGGTCTGTTGGGCACAGGTACTTGAGAGGTGCCTTTGTCTGCACACAGGCTGCCTGGAGCATCCCCTGCGCCCACCCACAGAGCCTGGGTGTTGGCCACAAGTGTGGTGCTGTAGAGAGAAACCTCCTGGCCAGCAGCCTGCACAAACCAAGCAGGGGCTTGTGGCTTCCTTACTCCCCTGTACAAAGGCAGCAGCTGCTGTGTGAAAGAAAAATAATGAAAAAACCCATCTTTGAGCCAAATTCTCTGTGAATTGAATAGCAGGAAAGGGAAGGAGGGGTGTTTGGTTGAAGGAGGAAAAGAGGCTGGGAATCACTGAATATCCAGGAGTTGGGAGAGAGGAGATGTGCTGGCTGGAGCCTGGTCTCTCCTGCAACAAGTGATGGCTGCTTTGCCCAGTGTGTTATTACAAAGATAAAGGTTGTTTCTGACCCGATCCTGGGTGCTGTGCCTGTGTGTGCAGCAGGCAGGCTGAGGATCCTGCGCCGGAGGTGGCAGGGCGCTGTGGACCGGAGCGATGTTACACGTGCAGCCAGCACCCCCAGCACTGTGATGAAGGAGGGGAAGATGGCACCCCCTTCCCTGCCGACCTCCTCCTCCCTGCTGCCTCTCCCCAGGAGACTGGCCACTTGCTGCCTGGGATGCTGGGGCTGATTTATCACCCCTTGTAATTGCACTCAACCCCCTGCTCTCTCCCGCCTCCTGTTTAGCTATAATAGCATACAGCTCCAGTGACATTTCATAATGGTTACTCCTAGCCCTGATGGCTTTTCCTAAGTATTTATTGTCTTTCTGCCTCCCAGCCTGTCCTCCCCCTCCTTCCCTCAGCTCCTTCCCTTGCACTGTGCCCTGGGGCTCCTGCCTGGGTGAGGAGGTCACCGTGGGGTTTTCTTCCTGCTCCCCCTGTCTATTAGACAGCAATGCCTGCCCAACCCGTTGCTTTAACCTCCTGGTTTTGTTCTTCCTATGTGCAGATCGCTGTGGCAAGTGCCAGTTTGGGGCCATCTGCGAGGCGGAGACGGGAAGGTGTGTGTGTCCCACGGAGTGTGTTCCCTCCTCCCAGCCCGTGTGCGGCACAGATGGCAACACGTACGGCAGCGAGTGCGAGCTCCACGTCCGGGCCTGCACGCAGCAGATGAACATTTTGGTGGCTGCCCAAGGAGACTGCAGTGAGTCTGGCAAGGTCCCCTTCTTCCCTTGTCTCACTCCTGCTTGTGACATTGCTGACAGAGGATGCTCAGCCCTGCTGAGGTCCCCGACTGTGACCGTCCCAGGCTTACTGGGCACTTGTAGCCCTTGCAGCCCATGGGTTTGCCAGCCTTGAGAGGCACCAGAGAAACCCAGAGTCGGGATGTGCTCCTCCCAGTGCCTTTACTGGCTGTTTTCAAGACTTCCCAGGAGGATATCCGCTCCAGAGTAACAGGGTTTGTCAGAGAACACCCAGGAGTGGGGCTCTGGCCTGCAGCTCCTGGCTGGTCACTTGGGGACTCAGCCTGAGGCATGGAGGGGTCTTCCCTTTTGGCTTCACAAGAGTTGGGTATCTTTAGTCTCTTGAGCAGCGTTTCCTTTTTAGCCCCAGCTATCTTAGTTGCCCAGCTGTGCATCCCAGGTGGTATCTGTGTTGTGTATCCCTTTGTTCCTTGTCGGAGCCAAGCTAAGAAACTGGGCTAAAACCATGTTAATAGCCACCACCAGACGTAAAAGCTTTGGGGGTCTATTGGATCACGAGGGTCTATTTTCATCTCAGTAGCTTTCCCATCCCTCCATCCCCTGGGGTTAATTAATCTTTGATCATGTGTTTCATCCCCTCTCCCCAGCCTAGGAAACTGTCTGGACTAATTTCTTAATGAATTAAAAGCCCTGCCTGGGTTTTTCATTAGGACAAATGCTCCACCAGTAAGAGCGATGCTTTGAGCCTTGTAAAACCTGTCCAGCTGGGTCCAGTATTCCAGGGCTGAACTGGGCATGGACATCCTCTCTAAATTTGGGAGAGGAGAGCAGCTGAGTGTGATGGATGACTCTGAGTGCTCTGCGGGCACTGTGAGCAGCAGGAGGCTGGAGTTACAATACACAGTGAGAGTAAATGGGATTTCTCACTGGTGTCCTAGAAAAAGCTGTTGGATGTGACACCTGTGGATGCTGATAGGAATCCAGAACGCTTTGGACTGTCACCTGTCCCTTGCAGAGTCTTTGCATGGTTTAAATAAGCAATCACAAACCATTCTAGGGAAGGAGGGCTTCTCTCCTTGCCTCTGAGCATGGCATTAGTGGTCCCCACGACCCTGGGCAGATGGTCACAAAGGTCTCTACAGTGTCCCACTGTGGTCCCTCCCTCTCCCCCCCACAGAGTCGTGCGGCAGCGCGGTGTGCTCCTTCGGCAGCAGGTGTGTGGGTGGGCAGTGCGTGTGCCCGCGCTGCGAGAGGCAGCCCTTGGCTCCGGTGTGCGGCACCGATGGCCTCACCTACCACAACCAGTGCGAGCTGCAGGTGGCCTCCTGCCAGCAGAAGAGGAGCATCGAGGTTGCCAGGATGGGGCCCTGTGAGGATGGTAGGTTGCTGATGTTTCTCCAGCTACGTGGATGCCCTAAGGGTGGTGTAGAGGGTGGGGAAGGGTCGAAGCTGCACACAGTGGGCTCTTCCCCTGGCTGCGTGAGCCCCAGTGCATGGAGCTGGGGCATGGTGCCCTGTGCCACCGCCAGCACAGCAGGTCCCATGCCAGCCATGCTCTCCTTCCCTCCTGGCTGGCTGGCTGCTGTCACCCAGCACCCTGCCCTGCCCTGCCCGCCACCCTTTCCCCCTCAGTCTTCCCACGTCCTGCAGTAATGAGAGATGAAGCCACCTAATTGGCTGGGCGAGGGCTTCATTGCTGCTTTAATTTCACACTGCAGAGGGCCTCGGCCAAGGGAAACAGAGTGGTTCCTGGGGCAGGGAGCCTGCCTGCTGCTTTCCTTCTCTCTGCCCCAGGGGCTGCTCGAGGGCCCAACCTGTGGCCACTAACAACGCAGGTCATGGGGATGGCTGTTCCTTGTTTGATCAGGCCAAGAGCTAGGAACCTGCTGAGTTTTCCTGCTGTAAGCCATGGGTTAATGCTGCGTGAATCCAAGTGCAGGAGGCACGTAAATCTCACTGCTCTGGTGAGCTGAGATCCTCCAACTCGTTGCACGTGTAGCTGAGCTGGAAAGGACCTCAGTGCTATGGCAGAGCTTAGGGAGAGGGGAAGACATAACATGGTGTTTGATCACAGCCTTCCTTGGAGAATTGCAGGTTGACATCCCTCTGGGAAAAGATCTTAAATAATTCTCTGTGTAATGCCAAATCCCAGCCTTTGATCACTCGATAAAAAGGGCCAGGTTTTCCTTCCCCCCCACCCCTTCCCCTTTAAGAAGCCTTTGAAATCAACATCTCTCTCTAGCTGTTGAAGCTTGGAGCATCTTATGGAGAGGCAGCTGGGCTAGGGACAGAGTTTATATATGGTTAGGAATATCTGCCTAACTGAACTTCAAACTAAACCCAAACCCCATCCCTTCCTCTACTCCAGCTTCCATGTTTGCATTAGCAGTGTTGATCTCCCTGCTTTGGCGTGTGTTTGGGAAGGGCAGGAGAAGGGGAAGGGGTTGGATCAAAGCATGGAGTTAAGCTGTCCCTAAGTGCAGCCCTTCCTCCTGCGCATGGCTATTAGCTCTCCCATCTCCAGGTAGTCCTCAGGGTGCTGGTAGCCGCTTTTGCTCCTGCAGTGATGCTCTAGAGAAGAAGACCTCAAGGTACCTGCTAAAGCATCCCTGGGCTGCTTTCATGATGTAGGTGTAGCGTAATCTTATGACAACAGTGGGATAAACTGCTTTCTCTAAGGGAGAGGGACCTTCTCTGAGGTCCAGGCACGAACATCCTAATTGATGTGGGCCCAGGATTCTGGGGTTGCCTGTGCTGAAGAGGTTACATTTGGATGGGCAGCTCTGGGCTGCTTCCCCTGCCTGGGGCACAGGTTTGGGTGAGGGAGAGAGCTTTGACCCCCATCCCCTCTGCTTTCCCCTGACTCTGCCCTGCTGCGTGGGAGCCCTCTCTCACCACCGTCCTCCTTCGCTGCAGAGTGCGGCTCAGGGGGCTCGGGCTCCGGCGACGGTAGTGAGTGTGAACAGGACCGGTGCCGGCAGTATGGGGGCTGGTGGGACGAGGATGCGGAGGATGACCGCTGTGTGTGTGACTTCACCTGCCTGTCAGTGCCACGCAACCCGGTAAGCGCGCTGAGCAGTTCTGGGCTGGCTGCTGTAGGCCTCGCTCCCCTCCTCTCTTCTCCTTGGTGGCCTTCCCGCATGTTTCCTGAGCAGCAGAGGGCATCCCATGGGTAGGGAACCTGCCTTCCTGTGCAAGGGATCGCCCTGAGCGGCTTCCCCTCCCTGTCCTGGCAGGTGTGTGGCTCTGATGGTGTGACCTACACCAACGAGTGTGAGCTGAAGAAGACACGGTGTGAGAAACGCCAGGATCTCTATGTCACTAGCCAAGGAGCCTGTCGTGGTGAGTGCCCCGAAAGCAGCTGGCCCCCCCCCAAGGCTGACACAAGCTGTCCACGCTGGTTCCCCTGCAGCAACACACACCCTTTCCCTGTGGCTAAGCAAGGAAGAGCTCGCTAAGGGACATGGCAATGTCCATGTTGGTGCTCATCCCTGTTGTATCATTCCTGTTTCATACCCTGTGCTTTCCCTGGTCCAAGGGTAGGACCTCACTTCATCTCCTGCTCTCATCATCTCTGCAGGGACCCTGTGGTCTTGCAGGAATGGTGCTAGCTGCTCAGTCCATGCCTTGGCAGCACTGCCCCGTGACAGCCTGCATACCACAGACACCCTGTAACTCTCTGCCTTCCCCTGCAGCCCTTGCTACAACCCCGCCGCCTCTCCTGGTTGTGCACTGCAGCCAGACCATCTATGGATGCTGCCCAGACAACATGACCTTGGCACTTGGAGTGGGAGCAGCTGGATGCCCAAGTGAGTGATGGTTGTATTCCCACCTGGGGAGGGTCATGAAGGACCTGCAAGGACAGCTGGAAGGTGGGACAGATCAGGTGGAGGGAGGACTTGGGGTCCCGTGCCAGGGGAAACAAAGAAAGGTGGACCCTCTCCCCATTCTTTAGCTAACTGGTGACCTCACAGGCTCAAACCTCTTCCATTTATCCTCAGCTCCAGGCTCACAGCATGCATGCATGGAGAGAGGTTGAGGAGTCTCCTTCTCTGGAGACATTCAAACCTGCCTGGATGTGTTCCTGGGGGATTTGGTCTGGGTGATCCTGCTCTGGCAGGGGTAGGATGGGCTTTCGAGGTCCCTTCCAACTCCTAACCTTCTGTGATTCTGTGTCTACTAGTGATGCTTTTGTCCCTTCAAAAGCCCTGAGTCAGCTTCAAGGTCTTAAGTCCCTCCAAAATGCAGGAAGACAGGATGGTGGCTCAGAACTTGGCTGGTGCTGAGTCCATGCTGGATGCCCCAGAAGATGCCCTTGGGGCCGGACTGTCCCCCTGCTGTCTTCAAGCCATTCCTAGAGGCTATAGGGCTTTTTACCCACCTGAGTGGCAAAAATACTGCTCGTATCCATTCGCTGCAGGCAGAGGTGGAACAGAGAGTTTGCGCTCGCCTGGGGACCCTGCGCAGGGCCACCCCAGGACCCATGACGAGTGGGCGACTGCACTGTGCAGGAAGCTGAGCTGGCCAGTGTTTCATTATTTATTAACTAATAATCACCAGAGTCAGCACTTCAGCAGAAGGTGCCTTTTGAAAGGCATTAGCAAACTCTCAACAGCTGAGGCTGTGACCGCCTGTTTGGGAAGCACATTACCCCGCGGAGCCGTGACTCACGCTGTGCTCGGGCCTGGCTGATGCCAGCTTGATGAGGATGTGGCGCTGTTTAACGTGCCATGTAACGTGAAAAGCAGCAGCATTGAGACACTGTCCAGAGATCTCCTGGCAGGGGTGCACGGGGCGGGCTGTGGGCTGAGGTGGGTGCTGGCCAAGGGGCTGCCAGAGCTGGGTAGCGTGATGCTAGGGAGCAGGCAAGCGTTTCGCCTTCAGCATCGCCCTGCTGTGATGGTTGGTGGTGATGTTCCTCTGTGTCTCTGATGAAAGTCCTGTCCCCTGCCCTCCAGTCCATGGACACAGCTTCCCAACTGGCTGAGATTCAGTATCCCCCTGGTTTCTGATCCCAGCTGTGTCCCTGTGCTGGCAGCAAACGTGCACAGGAGGTAATTGCTGCCCGACCAGAAGCTTGAAGGCACTGGGGCAGATTTCTCTATTGCTGCTGTTTCCCTGCCTCTGGCAGTCTGGGCATGAGCGTTTGCACCCTACTTAGTGTTCCCAAAGCCTCCCAATTCCCTCCAGCTCTGCCCCACATCCCCTTTCTTACCGCTCCCTGGGGATATCACCAGCGTCTCTTTGTCTATCTTTGGATCATTTCCCCCCATCAATTTCCTAATTAATGAATTAATAATACACTTCTAATAGCTTCCTCCCCCTTTGATGTTAATGAGAGAGGAGTTCTCAATGATGGCAGAGCAAGTGGGTTAATCCCTGAAGGTTTAGCCCCTCCCTGGAGCTCAGGCAGGGGGGAAGTGTTGAGAGCAGCTGGTGAAACCTTCTCCTGCACGGCGGTGTGAGCAGCTCGGTGGCAGGCAGTCCTTCCACCTTGATGCAGCCAGCTCCCAGCATCCCTCCACTTCCTTGTCTAGGACTCAGCCTGATGTTCTCTCTCTCTGTCTTCCCGGCTTGCAGGCACCTGCCAGTGCAACCCCTACGGCTCCTACGGGGGAGCCTGTGACCCTGCGACAGGGCAGTGCTCCTGCAAGCCAGGCGTGGGGGGCCTCAAGTGCGACCGCTGCGAGCCCGGCTTCTGGAACTTCCGCGGCATCGTCACCGACAGCAAGAGCGGCTGCACACGTGAGTGTGGGCAGGGCTGGCCCCTTGTCCTGTGCAGCTCTGCCCTGGCACGGTGGGGCTGTCACGCTGCTTAAAGCCATGAGCATTGATGTTGGTCTGATTTAGCCTTGAGGAGGCTGAGGGGAGACCTTATCACTGCCTACACTGACCTGACGGGAGGGTACGGAGAGGTGGACGATGGTCTCTTCAGCCAGGGGACAGGAGATGGGACAAGGAGAAATGGCCTCAAGCTGAGCCAGGGCAGGGGCAGATTGGATGTTAAGGAAAAGTTCTTCCCTGAAAGAGTTGTCAGGGCCTGGAACAGGCTGCCCAGGGAGGGGGTTGAGTCACCATCCCTGGGTGTGTTTAACAGACGGGTAGATGAGGTGCTCAGGGATCTGGTTTAGCACGGGACAGGAATGGTTGGACTCAATGATCTTAAAGGGCTTTTGCAACCTTGCGATTCTGTGATTTTAAGTGTCTTTTTGCAGAGCTTGATGATTTGCTCCGTGCAAGAAAGATGGGGTGGGCTGAAGCATTGCACAGGTGCTGGTGCTCCCCCCGTGGTGCAGCTCTGCCAGGAGATGCTGCCTCCTTTCACGGGTTATTCCCTGGCCAGATGTTCCACAGGGCTGCTTGAGCTCAGCGCACCGAGCCCTGCTGTCCCTGCATCTGTCTGCAGAGCAGATGCGGGATCAGGAGCCAGAGGAGAGGGATCAGTAGTGGCGGGTGGACGCAGGGTCCTGATGTGTGGTTGGTCAGTACAGCGTAGCAGTCAGGAGGAAGAACTTTGTCCCTGTGAGGGTGACGGAGCCCTGGGACAGGCTGCCCAGGGGGGGTTTGGAGTCTCCTTCTCTGGAGACATTCAAACCCCACCTGGATGTGTTCCTGTGTGATTTAGTCTGGGTGATCCTGCTCTGGCAGGGGGTTGGACCAGATGATCCTTTGAGGTCCCTTCTGACTCCTAATGCTTTGTGATTCTGTGATGTTCTATGATTCACAATCCTGCCCTGGACCCTTCTTGCTCCTCTTTTGTATTTCTGGGGGGCCCCTGAGGAAAGCTTCTCTTGGCTCCACACACCCACCACCCAAACAGTGTCTTTTTTCCCCTCCTTGTCCAGCCTGTAACTGTGACCCGGTGGGTTCAGTGCGCGATGACTGTGAGCAGATGACTGGACTGTGCTCCTGCAAGACTGGTATCACTGGCATGAAGTGCAACCAGTGCCCCAATGGCAGCAAGCTGGGCATGACTGGCTGCGAGAAAGGTGAGGGAGCTGCGTACCAGAGGGGTTCCGTGGGGCACTGAGAAATGGGTGCTTTGGGTGCTGGTTCCTGGCAACACATAGACCAGTGAAAGAAATACCTCCCTCACATCCCATGGACTTCTATTCTGGGGGAAAATGTGACCCTGGCCTCCACTCTGGCTGGGTCCCTGTTGCCTGTGCACCCATGTGCAGCACGAGGGACTCTCTCTGTTTGGTGAAAGTCTTGTCCACTGCTCTGGTGAGCCCCTGGGAGAGTGAAGACCCACTGGGAGGAGAGAGGGATTTAATTTGGCATAGCCTGTTTCTGTACAATTGATACGTGCTTTGTTTGTTGGTCACCTCTTCCTCCCCTTCTCCCTACCCCAGACCCATCAGCACCAAAATCCTGTGAGGAAATGAGCTGCGAGTTTGGGGCCTCATGTGTGGAAGTGAATGGCTTTGCCCACTGCGAGTGCCCATCCCCGCTCTGCTCTGAAGCCAACATGACCAAGGTTTGCTGGGGAGGCAGCCAGGGGGGGCGAGTGGGGTGCAGGGATGTGTGGTTGGCTCAGCTGCACCAGGCTGGTGCAGGCAGCGCAGGAGTCTGCTGTGTCTCCCCCCTCCTGGGAAGCCTTTGGGCAGGTCTGGGGAAGGGTGACGTGCTGCTGGCAGAGCTGGATGCTCTGTGGCACCTCTGAGCTGCTCTGCTCCTGGGCAGCCCACCCTCAGGTCCCTCTGTGCCTCTCTGCCTCAGAGGGACCCCTGTGCTCCTGGCATTTAGAGACTGGTTTATTTAGCCCGGGGCTTGGAGGGGGGTGAAGGTGCAGCTCACATTGCCCCTCTGCCTCCCAGGTGTGTGGCTCTGATGGTGTCACTTACGGGGACCAGTGCCAGCTGAAGACCATCGCCTGCCGGCAGGGACAGGTCATCACAGTGAAGCACATGGGGCAGTGCCACGGTGAGTGTCCATGCTTTTGCTGCTGGGGTGGCCTCAGCTCTGTCCTGACAGCAGATGTAGGGCCCAGGGCAGGTGTCCAAGGATTTGCAGCGTGTTGGCCAGCCTTTCTCCTCCTTACCTCCCTTGTCTTCTTGTTACTCCTTTCAGAGTCCATCACTCACATAAGCCACACCTCACCTCCCACACCGTTGCCCACGCTGCCCTTGGACAAGCTGATCCTTCCTCCACCACTACGTCTCACCACCCATGCTCCAGAACCTACTGAGCTGCCTACCAGCTCCCCGCTGTTGGAACACAAGCCTACAGAAAGAGGTCACCCTACAACCAGACGCATCACGACTGCCAGACCAGCCACTACGCCATGGATGACCCACGGGGTGTATAAGACCACCGTCCGGCCTCTCTCCACTGCACCAGTGGTCCTGGCCACCACCCAGCCTGCCTATGCAGAATCAGGCAGTGCAGAAGGTAGTGGAGACCAAGAGATGGGCATCAGTGGAGACCAGGAATCTAGTGGGGCAGGCTCTGCCGGTGAGTGGGCGCATCTTTGGCTTGGCAGGTCGGGTTGTGGGTTAAACCATCCCCTGCCTCCCACGAAACGAAGCTGTGTCTCAGCCTTGATCTCTGACGCAGAGGTGAGGTCTTACCTCCTGCTGGTGAATGCTCCTCTTAATGCCCTTCAGGGGAAGAGGAGGTGGAGGAAAGCCAGGTAACTTCCACCCCAGCCGTCGAGAGGGCGACGTGTTACAACACCCCGCTGGGATGCTGCTCCGACGGCAAGACCGTGGCTGCTGATGCAGAAGGCAGCAACTGTCCGGGTGAGTTTGTCCTCAGGGCTGGACTCTGGGCTCCCCTGTATGGTCAGGAGTCAGACTGAGCTCTTGCAGGGTGCAGGAGAGGGTGAGATGCCACCAAGAGCTGCCCGGTGAGGAGACAGCAGCGTGGTGCTGCATTTGCCCAGCTGGCGCTAGGCATGATCCCCCGTGTTCAGGCTTTGGGGGCTGCTGTGTCCCCAAGGGGGTGTCCATGGGGACGTGCTGAGCCCCGACAGAGGTTGCGCCGACCTCCCACAGCCCCCAGCAGCCAGCCCTAGTGCTGCTGTTCCCCTGGGGAGCCAGGGCACCCAGAGCTTTGCTTAAGTGACCACTTTCTTTCCGGACTCCTACAGCCTTAAAACTTTGAGCAGCGTTTTGCCCAGCCTTCTGCAGAGCTCATGACTGGCACTGGGGTGGATGAGGGGATTGCTTGGATTCCTGTTTTATCTTTAGAAGGAGCTGGGCTGACCAGGACCTGTTTGGTGCCAGGACTGGTTGGGAGAGCAGCTCTAGTCCCAGCCTACGCTCTCCCAACTCACACTATGGTTCCCAGGGATGGGTGCTGCTCTTGTGACCTGGGTGGGATCCGTCCTGCCTACTCACAGTCCCTCC
The DNA here is from genome assembly GCA_013400835.1 of Zapornia atra. Lineage (NCBI taxonomy): Eukaryota > Metazoa > Chordata > Aves > Gruiformes > Rallidae > Zapornia > Zapornia atra. The sequence continues at coordinate 50,438 of VZTU01026741.1, forward strand.
CACACTGGCCATGCTGAGGAGGTGCAGAGCTGCTTATGCTCAGGCAGGGTGTTGGTTGCCCTGTACATCCATCCTTGTTACCCTCAAAATTGTTTCTCTGAGGGCATCTCCCAGATGTTTCCTCGCTGCTCATCAAGGCTGTTCATAACTGTTCCTGCTCCTTGGGGGGTTTCCAGCAGGACATCCCCTGTTCCTCTGGACATAGCGTTCCCCTTTTTTAACCCACAACAGGACAGCTGCTGGGAACCTCCCTTACAGTGGGGATCTTTGTAGAGCTGCCTCTACACCCCCAGAGCTCCCCTGGAAGGGAACCACACCTTGGGTTCCTGTTGCATTTTCAGTCTGGTTTTACAAGGCTGCCCACAGCCTGTTAGCTGCCAGGGGCTCCACTTCCCTTTCCCAGGACAGGTCTTCTCTTGGTCCAGAGCCCGCATTTCGACCCTCCTCTGCTCCCTGTTTGCATGCACGTGTCTGATCCTGCCTATTGACTGTGTGCTGCTCTGGCTAACGTCTTTCTCTTGTTACTCAGCCGGTGCAGGGGGGCTGCTATCCGGGCCGGAGCTCAGAGGAAACCGTATGGTAAAAGCTGCCATCTCCAGCCTGGTCTTTGCCATCTGCTCCAGCACCCTCTGATACTAATCCTCCATGGCGCTCTCCCAGACCCATCCAGACTAACCCCAACACTGGCACTACCCACACGCTGCCATCACCCTTTCCCCCCAGGGACTCGAACGCTCCTTGCGGCTCTCAGCCACACACGCCTGTCCCCAGCCAACAAAGTTGACTAAAGGCATTTGTCTTGTTTACCCTCCCTCCCCTAGCTACCAAAGTCTTCCAAGGAGTCCTCATCTTGGAGGAGGTGGAAGGCCAGGAGCTGTTCTACACACCTGAGATGGCTGACCCCAAGTCGGAGCTCTTTGGGGAGACGGCCAGGAGCATCGAGAGCGCGGTGAGTCCTCTGCACTTGACCTAGGGTCTGGCTGCAGCTGCTCTGGCCTTGGCAAAAGAAGAGAGGACCCTGCCCACCTCTGCCTGGTGGGCAGGCAACTGAACCCTTTCCAGAAACACAGTCCTCCCCTTCCCAAGTAAGCAGGCCTTCTCTGAGCAGGCTTGTCCGTTCAAGGGACTGGCTTCCCATGGGGAGCCAGCCTGGGGGATGCTCGCCTGCTCATGACTGCTTGACCCTCCAAGGTACCAGTGCTTTGTTCCAGCCACCCTGGCAAAGCAGGGACATGTCTGCTTCCTGAGCACTGCTCCCCAGGAGGGTGTTACGGTGCCAGCACCCCCCTCTCTAACTGCAGACTCTGTTGTCCAGCCATGGGAACCACTTTGGGTTTCCTTTTGCTTCACCTTCTCCTTCACAGCGGCTTCTGGGGAGGCCTGTCACTGCTGTCAGCCAGCTGTGAGCACAGAGACCTGTCTGCAAAGTGTGTTGGAGTGGAGGAGCATCGCCCCATGTTGTGGTTGTGGGTGGAGTGTTTTTGAGATGGGCTTAACCTAAAGAAGTTGGGAGTGAACATGGCTCATTGCCAGGACTGGTACTTCCCTGGGGTGGGCATGAAGAGTGCAAGGGGTTGGTACCCTCTGTGGATTTCTCCCATCTCTTTTTAATCAATGTATGTTATTAGTCTCTACCACATGCTGTGTTGTGGGTTCCATCCTTCATTACATGCTAGGTGAGAAATTCTCCTCCTTCAGCTTGGTCTTGGTGGTGGGACCATTTACACAAGAGGTTCTGCCTTCATACCCTGGATTTCCCAAAGTGTCCCATCTTTTTCCCTCCATGAAAAGATGCCCAGAACCCCTTTGACCCTCCAGTTCAGCTACACAACTTGAAAAGCTGCTTGTGTAAATCTGCTCTCCCACCTTTAAGGAGAAACCCCCCCTGCATTGCCAGCTCTTGGGGTGGGCAGCCTTTGCATGGCAATGTGTATGTATGGGCTTGCCAAGGAAGCACTGGGTGGGGTAGCAGCATTCTACTGTAGCCTGCAGCGTGGCACAGCAAATACAAAGCATCTTTGCAAGGAGATTAACATATTTAGAGCTGGATCCAAAGCTGTGCTTAGAAGTTGGCAAGCTCTCAGTGCAGTCGTATAAGCAGATGTGTGCCTGGCATATGGACCATATGGTTCCTGCAGTTCTGTATCACAATAGCAATATTTCCCCATCCAGTGGTGGCTTCTATCTGGGGATGCAAACATGCACACAAAAGCTTCATTCACTGCTTCATCCCTTCTTTCCCCCATGGGAATACAAGAGATTTTGCTGGCTTCTGGTTTCCCAGGCTGGGGGAAGTGAAGGCATGGCACAGGCCCCCCTGTCTCAGAAGACAGCTGGGGCTGGGCTGAGACTCCTTGCTCCCTGCAGAGACCTGTTGTCCCTGTGCAACCTACCTACAAGCACCTATGGGTGTGATGTGCTCCTTTACCCCTCTGAGGTCACTGTGCATGAATTTACAGGGGCACAATCAACCGTGGGACCATTAGTCAGTTAATTACTTTCTCCTGTCTTTGCCTGAAGTGCAGGGAGAGGATCAGTGGCCTCTCACTGTGATGACCCCTGGTCCAATACAAAGCTGGGCAGAGAGCTGTCAGGGGTGTCAGTGGCCTGGTTTGTCATAAGCCTTGGACAGTCACTGGCTCCTTGTGTGACTTCAGACAAATCCTGTAGTGTCTGAGAGCCAAGTTTGAAAGGCAGTCAGGTACTTAGCGATGCAGAGTGGTGCCTTAAGGGATTTTCCAAAGTGCCTAAGCAGGTTTACACAGCTTTAGAAGAGATCAGGAAGACTTAGGTACCATGCAGTTGAAGATCCCTACATGAACACATGTCTCAGGTCTGGCTCTGGCCTGCTCTTCTCCACGCATACAGTGAGGATAGCTCACTTTGGCTGGATCCTGTTCTTAGCTCTGACTGCAGGCTGTAAGGAATATGAGCCAGCAGTGTGCCCAGGTGGCCAAGAAGGCCAATGGCATCCTGGATTGTGTCAGAAATAGGGTGGCCAGTAGGTCTGGGGAGGGGATTGTGCCCCTGTACTGGGCATTGGTGAGGACCCACCTCGAGTGCTGGGTCCAGTTCTGGGCTCCTCACCATCAGAAGGACATTGAGGCCCTGGAGCGAGTCCAGAGAAGGGCAACCAGGCTGGGGAAGGGGCTGGAGGGCAAATCCTCTGAGGAGCATCTGAGGGAGCTGGGGGTGTTGAGCCTGGAGAAGAGGAGGCTGAGGGGAGACCTTCTCCCCACCTCCTCTGCCCTGCCAGGAGGGTGCAGAGAGGTGGGCGATGGTCTCTTCAGCCAGGGGACAGGAGATGGGACAAGGGGCAATGGCCTCAAGCTGCCCCAGGGCAGGGTCAGAGCAGATGGGAGGGAAAAGTTCTTCCCTGAAAGAGTTGTGGGGCTGTGGCACAGGCTGCCCAGGGAGGGGGTTGAGTCCCAGCCCCTGGGTGAGTTTAACAGACAGGTAGATGAGGTGCTCAGGGATCTGGTTTAGCACAGGGCAGGAATGGTTGGACTCGATGATCTTAAAGGTCTTTTCCAACCCAGTGATTCAGTGATGCTGTGAATAGGGACCGTGTAAAAGTACCACCCTGCACAAAGCTCTCCATCAGTGGGATCTTTTGCAAAGCTTTGGGTGCAAGCCCATATGGGGTGAAACCAAGGAGACTTGCTGAGATTCAGGATCTTTTACTGAAGGGGCCTGTGCCCTAGGATCTCCCCATTAATCAGTTTACCTTTCCTCCTGCATCTCCACCCCCCCAGCTGGATGAGCTTTTCCGCAATTCTGATGTTAAGAAGGATTTCAAGAGCATCCGTGTTCGAGACCTGGGGCAGAGCAGCGCTGTCCGTGTCATTGTGGAGTCCCATTTTGACCCAGGTAAGAGCCTTCCCAGTGCCAGCTCACTGTGGCATCACCGGCTGCCCAAGGAGGGAGCAGGCACTGGGGCTGTTGGCCTGAGAAACACGTGTGCAGCAAAGGAGGGTGGAAGAACCTTGTTCAGATTTGTCTTCTGTCCAGTGAAGAGCTGGGAGGAGGGGCACCCTAAACTGGTGCCTGGGTGGCTGGAAGCATTTTCCTAGGGAAAGGAACGATTCAGGTGTATCACAGGGAGGTCATGAGAGGGGAAACTGGAGGTGGGCCCGCGTCTTCACTCTTGCCTTTCTCCTTTCTCCTCCTGGCTACCACCAGCCACTTCCTACACTGCAGCTGATGTCCAAGGGGCCCTGTTAAAGCAGATCAAAGCCTCCAAGAAGAAGACCATCCTAGTGAAGAAGCCCCAGCAGGAGCACGTCAAATTCATGGATTTTGGTGAGCTCTCTCTGTCTGTGGTCAGTCCACCACTCTTAGTTTAGGCTTTCAAACAGGCAGGTTGGCTCTCTGGCCTTGCAGAACTTGCCTGTCTGTAGTGGTGACCCATCAAATGCTTCCCCAGATGGTGTCCTCCAGAGTCAGGGCTTAGCAGTTAGTCCATATGCCTGGAGTTGTTCTTGACTATAAGGGAAGGCTATAAGGGGGCGTCACATCGCTCCCCTCTTCCACAGCACGTGGCAAGTGGCTGTGCTACACTGTGGCAATGTGACAGTGCCCACAGTCCTGGGAGGTGAGACCTTCCTGGTACCCCCCATGGGATAGCCAGCCTCACCCACGGGATCTCATGCTGATAAATCCAAAACAGCGATTTTCCAGGGGAAAAAGGCAGCTCTGCCCAGGAGCACAGCTACCCCTATGCCAGGGTGGGGGGCACAGGCAGTACCATGGTACCGGGGACCACAGGCAGACACATGCCCTGTGCAGGCAGCAGCCAGGCTGTGCAGGGACCTGGAGAGGGGAGGGAAGAAGGTTTTTGGGGTGTGTGGTGGTCTAGGAGGACGGGGTCACCCCAAAAACCCAAGTGGTTTTCCCTGCCCCTCAGAGAAGGCTGCAAAGCGCCAGCCTCCAGCTGCATTTTGCTGTGTTTCAGACTGGATCCCCAGGCTTTTCACCACCACTGTGACCACAACCACAGCCACCACCATGGCACCCGCCACCACCCGCAGGTACACCACGGCCGCCGCCGCCACCACGCTCCACGTCCTGCGCCCAGACGCCGCCGGACGACCCAGCACCAAGCCAGCAGGAGCTGTGAGCACCAGGAGACCCGCTTCCACCCTCCCTGCCACCNTCCCGGCCCTGCGACTCTCACCCCTGCCTGCATGGTGGCACCTGTGAGGATGACGGGAAGGAGTTCACCTGCAGCTGCCCAGCAGGCAAAGGAGGAGCTGTCTGTGAGAAACGTAGGTGCTTCTGGCCTGCCTCAGTGCTTGCTGGGTGCTGGTAGGCAGAGCTCACCCTTGTAGGAGGGCCAGGGCCAAAAGCAGGGACAGCGCAGGCAGGGGGAGCACATCTCTTGGAGCTTTTTGTTCCAACTATAGAGGCTCCAGCTGAGGAATCTGGGAGGATGTGACTGGGACGGCGTTGCTCTGCAGCCCTCTCTGCTAGGTTCCTGTGTCTGTCTGTCCTCTAGCAGACCACAGTGACTGTGCAGTGATGGAGAGACCTGAGGGCACATGAAACCCAGCCCTGTAACGTGTGCTGGCACCACACACGTACCGAGCAGGAGGTTCTGCAGGGCTGGATTTAACCACCCTTCCTGGCTCTGCCAGAAACAGGGTGTACACGGGCTGTGGTGTGGCTGCTGGGTAACAGTGTGCCAGGAGCAATTCCTGGCTGCGCTTCCGATGTGCCAGTACCCCAAACCACGGTGACCGTGAGCATCTGCTTTTTATCTCAGCTTGTGGCCTTGTCACTCATAGCTCCTGCAGCCAGCAACTGCTAGTTAGAGCCTAGCAGAGTCACAGGTACTAACCCATCCTCTCAAACACCAGGAGATGCCTGCTGATAATCCCTCCCCTGCACTCAGCGCTGTGGGCAAACAGCTGCAGATGGGCAGCGTGCTCAACCAGAGCTGCTGGTATTTACTGTGAGCTCCCACTGGCAGTTCAGTGCCATGCTGGAGGCTCTGGGTGGTTGTGAGCTCTTATTCCCCAAAAGCTTTGTCCTTAAAGCTGTAAGCTGGAGCACTCAAAGCTCCAACTGGATGTGGGTGTCCAGCCCTCTTAATTTGAACAGGGATTGGCCTTCCACATCTCTTGGAAAATCTCCGCTGCAATAAATAAAAGCCTGGGGTGATAAATGTAAATCCATCCGGTGGGATTCTGAGAGGATGGATAAAAATTCTCTGAGGAGCAGGGGGGTTGAGTCACGAGGAGCTGTGTGTGCAGCAGGGCTCAGCAGAAGGCACAGGGCAGGTGATGGCTTGGCATGGAAAGGACCAGTAGAGAAGGGCACCGCTGAGGCTTGGTGCTGGGGGAGCAGTTCCACAGATCTCTTAAGCCTGGGAGCAATCTTTGGAGGAGTCCCTTCACACAAGGAGTGCGTTGGTAGCAGTTAGAGTGTTTGTGAAGCAGTGACAAGGATAAGTGCTCAGGAGAATGGATCCAGAGAGGAGACCGAGCTGCTTTCTGCCTTTTCAAGAGCTCTCTTTGCTTGTAGACATAGGAAAGTGTTCACAAACTCATGTCAGGCCTTTATCCTCTCCCTGCCTTCCTGTTCCCTCTTCTACTTCATCCCCATTTCTTTCTTCCACCCCCTGACTCCTGCAGCAATCAGGTACTTCATCCCCAGCTTTGGTGGAAAGTCCTACCTGGCCTTCAAGATGATGAAGGCGTACCACACCGTGCGCATCGCCATGGAGTTCAGGACCCTGGAGCTCAGCGGGTTGCTGCTCTACAACGGGCAGAACCGTGGCAAAGATTTCATTTCCCTGGCGCTGGTTGGCGGCTTTGTGGAGCTCAGGTGGGTGCCCTTCCCCTCAGCCCAGTGTGGGCCGAACGGTCCTTGCAGAACACTGGGAAGATGCTGGGCTTGAAGTTGGCAGGCAGAGCAAATGAACAAGACTAGGAGGAGGGATTTTTTCTCCAGTGTAATAGCAATACAAAGGGGACTCATTATTCCCTCTGGCACCCTTCAGCAAAGTTAATTTACTTAGTTTGAAAAGCTAAAGGGTGTGGGAGGTTGATTTTTTGGGGG